>AXCM01001233.1:0-44757 GCA_000473375.1 Anopheles culicifacies
CTTATTAAACCTTTTTATTATACTTCAACTCATAGTCATCTACATCCACAAATTCTAGAGCCCCAAACAGTGATCTTATTTAAACGTTCAATCGAAAACGTTTGTACAAACCCTCGCGAAGCACTGTAGCATTCCCCAGAATTCCGACGCCGTGGTCACTCGTTGGTCGTGTCGTCGCTTGTCGTGATACCGTTTTTTTAAAATCTCACTAATTTTTCCAACAAACATTTGCCCCCGCCCTGACACGCCGGCGTGCCAGCAAGCATTGATGGAGCAGGTCGTCACCGAAAAGTTGGACGAAAGAATCAACCTTCCGATCCAACCTCACGCTCTGCCCCACATGTCCCCACCGAATTCCGAAGCTTTCAGATGGAGCTGAAAGGTTTTGGCGTGACTTGAAATTAATTCAAGCGAACCAACCACCGCAGTCACCATCCGGTAGGGTGGCCGGGAAGGTCTATCCAAAGTCGCCGTCAATGTCGCGCAACGATTCCATTTTGTTACCGTCGTCGTCGTCGTCGTCGTTTCAATTGTTTGCGTTATGCTGAGCATGAGCAAACACACCATCTGTATGATCCGATCGCCACAATCACTCACACGCACGCAAACAACCGACCGACCGAACGACGTCAGCGCTGGGGAGAAGTGGGAATTTGCTTTTTTCCTCCATCGAGCAGCATCCGCTACGGATGGCTACTCCGGTTTTGCCACGAACTTGCCCCGGTACGCACATATTGCCTATTTACCAGTGCATTGTTTGGAGAGGTTTGTTTTGCTGTGTGTATTTTTTCGTCGTTGTTGTTGTTCCTTGTTGCCTGTCCGATGTCGATGGGATCGATTTTATTGCCCTGATCCTCCTGAATACACCGGCGAGCCAATACGAAGAAAAAAGGCTTATTTACCCTGCCGTCGTTCCAGGGTGCCCCAGTTTGAACAAAGATCAACAGTGCGGGGATGAGCTTAATGCACGGGTTTACTTTCAGCACGCAAGGAGTAAGGTACACCGCGTAGATTAAGGTCGATAGAAAATAAAATGGAAACCAACGAGGTTTGGTTACTTTAACGTCTGTTTTAAAATCGGTAAACGAAGATCATATAGGATCATGGAAGGATCAAATAGGGCCTTTTACTCCACAACAGTTCTCCGTGAGCTCCAGGCTCCAGAGATGTTCCAGTAAAGGTCCAATTCCCTGCATCTCACAATCCTACTTCTTGGAGCCTCTGAGAACTTCAAGAAGCTTTTGTTGCTCTGGAACTGTCATTACTTGCTCTGTGAGTATGGAATATATGGGTTCATACACTTTCATGGAGTTCAAGGATGGGACTTCAAGCCTTTCTTATTTAAAAACAATTCTTGCTTATTTATTTTACTTAATTTTATTCTAGCTTATTTTAAAAAATGGTAAGTTGTTTTGTCTTTCAGCAAAGGATGGAAAAGAAATCCGTAAGTAATAAATATTGTGCTCCTTGCCTTTCCTCTTATTTATTTTAAAATTTTGTTCAGAAAAAACACAGACTTGCTTCTACGATAAGAAAAAAATACCTAAAAAACACATTTTGCCAGTTTTTGTTTTTTGCATTCGGTTCAACAAACGCTTAGAATGAAAGATAGCTTGTAAAGGTAAAAAGGCGGCAAACCCTCTACTAAACAGACGGAAGCAGACGTGAAAGATAATGCTGAAACACACGAAAGGAAAAAAGGAAAACAAAAACCACGCTGACCATCGCCGGTAGTCGGCACCAAGATCTGACGAGTGGCCCGATACGCTGATGGCCGCATGAAACACTCTGCTCCACACCGACCGCCGGTGACGTCGACGGCGATGAATCCGTTCCGTTTAGGTACGTACCATAAAAAACAACACAAAAACACCGGAGATGCGTGCAATAAAATTATTAAATCATATAAACCTTACTGCTGCATGTTGCCCCTGTTTCTCGGGCTGCTCTGTGGGGGCCTGCCTGCTTGCCTACGGAAACCCCGGTCCTGTGACCCGGTCGCACAAGTGCTTGTGTTTTATTTTTTCGGGAACCTGGGTTTTGTTGTTCCTGAATGCCGTGAGTGCGTGCACTTTTCCTATCGGCAACGGGTTATGTTTGCAGCCGACAAGGGTCTCGGTACCGAACCGCGGCGGAAGGTAGTGGTGGGTGGCCAGAAGCACCAGTAGCACCAACGGCTCGATGTCCGACGGCGGTTTGTTCTTTGATCTTTTATCTCAAGCATCACCCGACTAATTAACCAAAAAACTTCACTGATCATTACTTCGATCGAGCGGCTCATAGGTGGCCGGCGGTTGGTAATCGATGACGCGGAGACCCACATGAGGTGGAGGACACCTTGCTGCACTTTGTTGGCCCGTGTTTGGTGGTAAACTCCACTATCGAGCATTAAAACGTATGGAAATAGCACCATTGAAGAGGAAAAGATTGACCTTGAGTAAGGTTCAGAATGGAATGGAAAGAACACATCGTTCGGTCATCGTTCGCGCTGGCATCCATCCAACGAATTTATATTTATTTTTCTTCAATACACACACATAGCTTTCGCGCGGATTTTTTCCGCCTAGATAACTTCCGGTGTAGTTCCGTGCAGATGTCGCAACGATTTGACGGCGGACAGTTTCGATTCGGCGTAAGAGGAAATTTTAATGCAACCACGAATATTCAGCACTCGCAGTACGCGGCAGTTTTCGACTATGGACTTGATGGACTTGTCCGTAATCAGAGAGCAGTTCTGGAGCTTCAGTGTCGTAAGCCGGGGCTCACACTTGGTGATGATCTCGATACAGTGATCGGTGATCGTACGGCACTCGCTGAAATCAATCACCTCGAGCGATGGACAGCCGAGCGCGAGTCGTTCGATTCCTCGATCGGTGATCTGCAATAGCCGGGCAAGCGAGATTTCTTTCAGCTCCTTGAAGTTGAAGCAGCGCTGGAAGGAGTAATCGGTGATCTTGTAACAGCCGGATAACTTCAACGAACGCAAACCGACCAGATCGGCTATGGAAAAGCACAGCTCAATGTCCCAGATAGCGAACGCTTTCTCCTCCAGATTAATGCCCGTAATACCAGCATCCGACACCTGATTGGAGGAAGAAGATGTTTCTCAGTCAATTTTAATGTTTTCTCTAAAATTATAAACTTCTTTTGTTGGACCAGCTTTTCCGAGTTACCAAGTTACGAGAAATCTTAAGCTACTTATAGATATGATTACCATGTTATTATTAACAAAACACATTTGCAAATAGCCATGTTTGCACGCCGTAAGCCACAAACAACAGCAAGAGCGCTCAGAAAAAGCGTCGCTGGCATCGTACTTACCTTCGCACAGCAGTCTAAATTTAGCTCCTGCAGCTTCGTCATGTGGTAGAAGATGTACTGTATCGACAGATCGTTGATACTGTTCGAGCATCCGCCCAGATCGAGCACCACCAGGTCACAGAACTCGAACGACACCTTCGTGAGTGCGGCATCGCTCATGTTGGTCAGCAGCCCGAGATACAGCTTGCGCACGTTTCTGCGATTGTGTGTGAACAGACCGCCCACCAGTCCGGCATCGGTAATACGCTCACAGTTCGTTAGGTCGATGTGCCGCAGCCGGACGAGACTCTTGATCGCCGTGATGCCATAGTCCGTGATCATCCAGCACCGGTTGAGGATGAGCGTTTCGAGCTGTGGTATCGAGTGGGAGATCTGTATCAGCGCGGAATCGTTCAATGCAAGCGACTTGGAAAGGTCGAGATGGGTGAGGGCTGTTTGTGCTCGCAGCAGATCCATAATACCCGGTTCGTTGGTGGGAATCTTTTCGCAAACCATCAGCCCAAGACTGCGGAGGGAGAGTTCGGGGATGTCCGCTAGTCCGCGCAGGAACACATTGTCGATCGGTGTACCACAGAGGAAGAGATGTCGCAACCGGGTCCGGGATGTTCTCACAAACTCGAGAATGTGGTTGAGCATTATCACACGCTGGCGAGCTTCGATGCTGCTAAAGCACTCGGACACATCGATCGAATCGAGGTTAGGTGCGAGCTGTACCAGATAATCAAAATGATGCTCCAAGAAGCGATTGTTGCGGGCGAGACTTATGTGTGTAAGCTCCGGCATCACCAGATTCCAGGTGACTGTAGTGTTTTCGATCAGCTTCCAGGTTTTGAACAGATCGGGACAGTTGAAAATATTGAGACGCCGCAACCGAGGCATGTACTTCAAGATGGACGCCAGCTTGTGCTTCCAGATGACACATTTGTCGAGCGTCAGCTCCTCGATTCCATCTCCAAACTCGCTCCAGAATTCGCTCTTGTTTCCAAACACCACCTTGGTGATGCAGACGTCCGTAAAGTAACGGAAGGATGTCATCAACCCTTTCAGTGGGTGTCCATTGTCCACGAACTCGATGTCGTGGATGTGCAGACGTACGGCACGTTGAAACTTGATGTACCGGAACGCATCGTACCAGGATCGACAGACAAGTGCTGCTGAACTTCGATCACTTGGATTCAGGTACTGGAACAGATGGATTAGTAGCTGGTGGGGAGGAGAACGTAGAATGATCAGTAAGAAACGAACTAATGTACACGCGTATAACGTACTAACCTCTGGTGGTAGAGCTTCAAAGTTAGGCTCAAAGAAATAAACAAAGCTATCCTCATAGTGCACGTACAGCGTTCGCTCGATTCGCTCCACCAAACGAGCCAAAGCCATTCGAAGGGGAAGAATATGTTATACACTAAAGCGCACAAACAAAACAAACCGAATACGGCGTCTCGTGATCGTTTTCTCACTGTTTTTTTGGCACAACAAAAACACAACCGTTGCTGCCAAGCGCCAAGAAATGCCTGGGATCCCTTTCAGAACGCGACACCGACTTCTGACCGAACGTCTCAGTGAACGTGAATCGACTAAAACTGAGAGTGTGTCCTGCAAAGTGTGTGTCCACTTCCTGCTAGCTAGAATGAACCTTTCGACGAAGCACTTTCGGCTGTACGATCCCGGTTCGTGGCCGATGTTCTACGATGATAACGGCGGAAAATGAAACTCATCGCCGTTCTTGCACGGTGACATAATGGCGTCGATGCTTGCCGGTGTTGAATGACATTCAGGTGAAAATCGCTCAGAATCCGTTGTCTCTTGCCAAGAGCAGCAATTGCGCATGTGAAAGCGTTCTATTACGTGTTTGGTGTCTATTTTGCTGTGTGTTCTTGCCAGGACCCAGTTTATCAGGTGATTTCAAGAAGCTACAATACCTGAACATTGAAGCTTGTTTTGATTATTCAAATAAAATTTAGACTACAATTTAATACTTTATATTAGTCTCTTTAAAAACGCATCTGATTTCATTCAGAACTATCAGTCAGGTTCAATACACTGAATTGATGGACAACCATTTGTTTTGAAGAAGGAAATAAAAAACCAGTTTCTCAATAATGTATCAATAAATAAATAAATAAAACAATACAATAGTTAAATATTCTACAAATTAAAAGTTTTTTTTTGTATTATTAATAACTTAAAATTAAATTTATACAAATCTCTTAGAGCTACTCGTCCTACTTATGACTTGTAAACCTGTCGCATGGTAGGTATTTTAGATAAACGTTCCGCAATGTCCGGCGGCAGCTTGAAACATCCTCTCACGTACAGATACTACAAAATGGGAAGGAATGGAAACATTAATTCAACTTTCGAACTCTCGGACCGCCTTTCAACCAAATGCTCACCTTTAAGTTTTTGCAACACGCCACCAAATACTCCAAACAGCTCTCCGTCAACAGCGGACAGTTGGCTAGCTTTAGGGTGCTGATACGTTTTAGCTGAATGGCGATCATCTTCACACAGTTATCGTTGATGTTGGGACACTCGCTGAGATCCAGATACTCCAGCGCCGGACACGTAGATACCAATCGTTCAACGCCGGCTTCAGAAATCTAGGAACGAAAAAGCAAAACCCGAAACGATCGAGTTAGATCATACAGCACAAACGTCTCACGTGGAGCATCTCATAAAACTTACCTGATGACACCGTGATAAGCTTAGCTCTTTAAGCTCCGTAAACCGGAATCCATAACGTAGCGCAAAATCTGTCATGCGATAGCAACCGGATACCTTGAGCACGCGCAGCTTCTTCAAACGATCGATCGCGAACGTTTCCTCCACGTCCCAGATTGAGAACGTTTTCTCAGGCAGATCGATACCGGTAAATCCAGCATCGGTTAGCTTCAGGTTTGTGGGAAGCACACACGCACACACGAACGAGAGAGGAAGAGAAGCAAGAAAACACACGTTTAGAAACGTCACGTTTCGGTCGGAAATCCCTCGACCCGGGAATGCTCCGGCCCCGCTTGAGGTGTTAATTACATGAACAACACGTTTAGTAAGTTAGTAAGTACCTTCGTGCTACGCTCAATGTTTAAATGCTCCAGATTAACAAGATTGCAGAAGATGTACTGTGCTGACCAGTCGGTCATGCAGGTCGACGAGCCACCGATGTTCAGCACGGTAAGGTTGGGAAAGTTTGCACCGATCTTCACCACACACTCCTCGTCCAGTGTGTCCAGCAGCTCCAGGTGGAGCTCCTTCAAGATCGCCCGATTACTGAACGCAGCCCCATCCATGATGCCGTGTTTCGACATTCGAATGCAGTTGGATAGGTTTAGCGTTTCTAGGTGCTGCAGGCGAAAGATTTGCTTTATGCCATAGTCCGAGATACCCCAGCAACCGGTCATGACGAGGACCCGCAGGTCGGTGATGTATCGTACGATCTGTTCCAGACAAAAGTCTGTTATCCCGGTCGAGCTGGTCACGTCCAGAAAGCGCAGACTTGTCTGCCTGCGGAACAGATCGATGATGGCCGGTTCTCGTGTGGGCATCTTCTCCAGATAGGTAAGACTGAGCTCATCCAGCAGTAAGCCCGTTGCGTCTGCTAGCCCTCGCAGAAAGATGTCATCCACCGGAATGCCACTTATGTTCACCGATCGCAACACAAACTGTCGCCGTACGATGAACTTCTGGATGCAGCTGAGTAGAAACATCTTACGGCCGGTCTCCACCTGCCGGAAGCAGTTGGAGAAGTCAACCCGTGTCAGGTTCGGCATCATCTCCACCATCGATTCGAACTGCAGCTGGCTGAAATTGTTCTTCGCCAGCGAGAGTGACTCCACGGCTGGGAAATCGATCGTGTACAGTCCGTTGTCGAAGAACTTCCACGTGCGGAAGAGATCATCTCTCAGCAGATCGCACTCGACGAAGCGTGCCACACGGAGATTGGGCATGTGCTTAAACAGCGAGATCACACGTTCCCGCCAGATCATACACTTCTCGAATGTGATCTCGCGCACAAACGGGCCATAGTTCTGCCAGAACTTGCTCTGCACGTTCAGCTTCACGCGGGACAGCTTGATCAGTGGGTACTTTCGATCGGCAAGAATCAGATTCATAACCGGCGGTTTGAAATCATCGAAATCCACCCCGACGAGGTGGAGAACCATCTGCTCCGCAAAGCGGCAGTACTTGGACGCTTCGTACCAACGGCTGCAGACGAAACATGCCGATCGACGATCACTTGGGGAGAGATACTTAAATATCTGCACGACCAGCTAATAAAGGATAAGATTGTCTTTCTTTACTACGCTTCTTTAGCTCCAACGAATATCGAACAATCTCTGTGGAAACTTACTTCAACCGGGAGCAGCTCGAACTGTGGCCGAAATATTGGCAGCGGTTTTCTGTGGTAGCGCATCCTTGATCACGCTCCGATCCGCCGTGTACTGAACTGTGAGTGCGATCGTTCGAATTAAATAACATCTGTCTCGCCGACAGCGACCTGCCGGTCGGCTCGGATCGAACAAGGAAACCAAATTGCCGGTCCGATGGTTGAGTGACCAAAATAAAAATGTAAACCAAACTCACACTCACGTAGAAAGCACTAAGCCGAAAGTGATCGTGCAAGTGAATTGATTGCATATTTGAAATTGGCCATTTGCGTGCTGAGCCGGTAGTGGCGGCGGTAAGGCAAGAAAGTGCATGATCTTTGTTTTCGTTGTTTCAACGGCGCCTATTTTGAGGATCTTCACCTTGGCAGTGACAGTGCGGATGAAATGCCGTAACATGGTTGAGCTTTCGCTTTTCAAAGCAAGCTCGTAATCACGCAAAGTATTTCGACAAGTTACACATGAAGGAATTAAAAGTACACAAACAAACAAGCATGCAGCGTGTCCGTCCACTCACACACTTACCTTGGTGCAGGACTGGAGATTCAAGTTACGCAGTTCTTGCGAGTAACAGCAGAGATACTGTAGGGAGGTGTCCGTTATGGTCGCATTGCTATCCAGATCGAGAACTTGAAGATTTTTCAGTATCAGCACCAGATAGTACATGGTGTAGTCACTGAGAGTGTTCAACAGGGAAAAGTAAACTTCATCGAAGGGACGTGCACGCTTCGCAATAATGCCCACTCGCATGCCATAGTCAGAGATACGCTCACAGCTCGACACATCCAGCACACGCAGATGCTTCAGAGTGTGTATATCCTGCACACCTTCATCAGATAGTAACCAGCAGCGGCGCAGCTTCAACACCTGCAGCAGTGGACAGCTCTCCACGATCAGCTGCAGACACACATCGTTTACTCCGATCGACGACGTCAGATCAAGATGCGTGAGACGAGTTTGTACGCTGAAGAACTTCAAAATTCCCGGATCCTTCAGCGGAATGCGATCGGTGTAGGTGACAGTGAAGTGCGTTAGGAATAGGCCATTCATCTCCGCCAACAGATGCCACGCAACATCATCGAAGCAGGGAATGTCACTAATGTTGAGCGCCTTCATAATGAGCCGGTTTTTGCTGACCAAACGGAGAACGCGCGATATCATCGTCATGCGACGCGAGAGGTACAGATTGATGAAGCAGTTGGACACATCGATCGACTCCAGTGCTGGGGCAGCTTCGATAAATCGCTCAAAGTGATACTCGTTGTAGTAATCGCATGCAGCCAGTGAGAGATGCTTAAGATGGGGCAGTGTAAACGGGAACATCGGTTCATCCGTACTGTAGTCAAGCGTCCAGTGCTTGAACAACTCATCGCACTGCATCAGCTCAAGCCGTTCGAGCATGGGCAGATTCTTCATGATCGTGATGAATTTCTTCTTCCGTATCAAACAACAGCGCAGCGTCAGTTCACGAATGTACATCCCATTATTTAGCCAAAAATCACTGTGCTTGGTAAACTCCACGAACGTGAACGTTAGGTACGGGTAGGTTCGCATCGGATTGGAGAAATATTTGATCGGTCCATCCTCATCATTAAACTCGATCCGATCGAAGTTAAAGTACATCCGGCGCTGAAACGGTTCATAGTAGTGAGCGGCCTCAAACCATCGGCGACAGGCTTCGCTCGCCGCCAGCCGATCGCTAGCGTTGATCTGTTTGAAGATTTTCAGTATCAACTCCATTGGCAGTAGATCGAACCGTGCGATAAACCGTCCATCACAGCTGAACGGTTCCATCCAATCGCAGTACTGTATCGGCAGTTGTACGTTCTGTTCCGCTGTCGGTTTCCACTGCACATTCGGAAAGAGCGTAAAAACACTGTCTCTTTTGCGCTGTTCCTGCTCCAATTCCATCTTCGGATTGGACTTCTTCTTCGACGATCCGGAAGATGAAGAGGCCGATTTGGATCCACTTGAAGTGCTAGATTTTCGTGCACTGCTGTTTGTCGACTTTCCATCGCTTGTTGTCGCCTTGCTCTCCGCCACACTGACCATGGGTTGATCGAGCGATTTTGATCGAGATAGCACACTATCTGGCTTCCTTTGTCTGGGAGCGTTTTGCACGGGCAAGAACACACTCACGGGACACACAAAATCCATTGCGTCTTGATGCATGCGGAGATGATATCGACGCACTGATCTGAACTCAATTGCCCATCTCGTCCGGCAGCGGTTGGCTATTATTTAAGATCCTTTTCCTCCGATTCCAATCGGATCGAAACCCGAACGGTCACCGATCGGACGATAGGCAATTATGCAATCGATTTTGCGCCGCTATCGTGATAATACCGAAAGGAAAGGAAAAGTGTTTACGAGCGATGATGGGTCGGGTTGCATCGAATATCGGATTGCGTTTAAGGGTTATTCGATCATGTCATGAAATTGCATACTTTCGGGAGAATGACGGGCACCGTTTCTGAGGTTGCTAGATTGAAGAAGAATGCGCTCAGGAGTGGGCGATTTAGCTTCATTTTTACATACACTCTTTTTTTGGACTAATTTGATTGTATTTATAACGTCTACAAAATTCAAGTAAGTTTCAAGAATGTAATATTAGTGTTTCAATACTACTCTTTAAGGCCTCTCAGGGGACGACGCCATTGAGCCTAGCGCGCCTTTATATAATTCTTAAGAGGCATATTTTGCGGTAGAGGTTATGGAGCCTTAGCTCTCATAGACATCAAGTGTAACAGTTATTACATATTCAGCATACTTTATTGATCACTTCCTATACATATTCTTTGTACTCTCTCGATAACTGATTGTATCGTATTGGTCTCCTCATGGTAGAATGAAAGTTAATAAGCTCTATTAACATCCGGGATGTTCAATGTCTCATTCTGACATGCCTGGAAATAAGAATAATGGGACAGTATTTTATACACTATAACGCACACAGAACACAAGATAAAGCACACTAAACACTGGACACCTGAACATTGGACATCGACGACAAACAGACAGAATCCACAGGACAACGCGTGACTAACACTTGGGTATATTACGTAGTGTGGCAATCTTCCTCAACCGCTCCGGTGCATCCTTCGGTATTTTGTTGCAGCTACGTATGTAAAGGTAACGAAGCACCTTCGCATACTGTACGAGTGAATCCACACAGGCCCCCGTTATTAGCGGCAATCGGACAAGCTTCAACGAACGAAGCCTCAGGAGGTTCTTCGCAAGCGCCTCCACACAACGGTCGTTCACGTGAAAGCAATCGCTCAAATCTATTTGCTCCAGTGCGGGACAATTGAGTGACATCGCTTCAATGCCTGCCTCGGAGATCTACAAAACCACAAAACACATTTTTATCAAAAGTAAATGCTTTAATCCGCTTGAATGATCCTTACCTGAACGCAGTGGGCAAGGTTGACTTCACGCAACTCTCGGAATCGGAATGAATGTGTGAGCGTGAAATCGGTCACCTTGAAACATCCGGACAGCTCCAATTCCTGAAGACTGCGCAGTTCGCTGATGGAGAACGTTGATTGTGTGTCCCATATTTCAATTACCGCCACTGGAAGGTTCTCCCCAGTTAGTCCTGCATCGGATATCTAGAGTTTTCCAACAGATGAGGTGTATTAAATCCTCCACTTGAAACAATGGCTTGGAACTCACCTTCACGCATCCGTTTAGTCGCAGAGTTCTGAGACACTTTAGATAGCAGAAGAGAAACTGTACCGACGTGTCGTTCATGCAATCCGAACCACAGAAATCAATCACGGTGAGATTGAGCAGTGTCAAGCAAATCTTCAGGATCACACTATCCGTCAACCCTGGTAGCATGCTCAGATACAGCTGGCTCATACAATCCCGCTTTCGATCTACGATTGCCTTCATGAACCCTCGATCACTAATCTTATCGCAATCAGACAGATCAAGCACTTGCAACCGATCCAACTGGTAGATCGATTCCACACCAAAGTCCGTCAATAGCCAGCATCCGTTCAGCTTGAGTGTCTTCAACATCCGAAGCGAGGTGGAAATTTCGATCAACGCAAAATCGGTGAGGTTCAGGAACGAGGATAGATCCAAATGTACGATGGCCGACTGGCAGCGCAGAATGTCAATGATGCCCGGATCCTTAATTGGAGCTCGTTCGAAGAACGACAAGCTCATCTGACTCAACGACATGTTGTCGATCTCCGCAAACTGCTTCAGAAACAGATCGTCATACATCGTGTAGCTAAAATCGACCGCTTGCAGTTTCTTTTTGCGCATCTTCATGATCGCCAGTATGGTGGTGAGTATCTTCACACGCGTCGGTGCATCGATCTGCTTGAGACACTTGGATATTTCCAGCGCACTAATGTTGGGTCCCATCGCGACAAGATAGTAGAGATGATCTACCGTAAACGCGTTGCTCTTACGGAGTGCCAATTTGCGCAGACAGCGGCACACAGGCTCGATGCGTTTCATCTCAACCGGAGTCCACGTTTTGAAGAACTCGTCCGCTTCCTCCAGCACGAGACACTCGAGGAATGGCAATCGTTTCAGTATCATCGAAAGCTTCGATTTCGTCAGCGTGATACAGTTGCAGAACGTAATCTCACGGATGTAGTCGCCGAACACATCCCAGAACTCGCTGTACCCGTTGAACTGAACGCGCGTGAGCTTGATGTTGGAAAAGTGTCGGAAGCTGCGCAGAAACAGTGCGATCGGGTGTGTGCCATCGCAGATGCTCACTTCCTCAAAGTGAAAGCACACCTCGTCGAGAAACTCCCGATAGCCCATCGCATCGAACCATCGCTTGCAGGTGAGAGCTGCCGAGTCCCGATCAACCGAGTTGAGAAAGCGAAATATGTTCAGCAGGATCTACAATGGGGTGGGATCCAATTTCAGCGCTATGCATATACGACGATCACACGAACGATTGCTTTGATCTTACCTCCATTGGAAGATTGTCAAAGCCGGTGCGGACTCGGGGTCCCTTCAGGTTGATGTAGAACACATCATCGTGAAAGGGAAACTCACGATCATCGACTTCCACGATCGGTTCCTGCGGCACCAGTTCGTCCTCTTCACTTTCCTCCTCCTCGTCGTAGTCGTCGCATTCCTCACCATGCCCGAACCCGTAGTAGTGCAGATTAAACCAACTCTCTATAGACATCTCCATCCTTTACCACAGATAAAGCAGGAAACAGGTTCTTACGAGATCGCGATCAAGAGTACACAGCGAACAGCTTGTTCGGATGAAAGTTACAACCGTTCTGGTCGGATCATTTCCGCCTACGGTCACCGTTCTATGAATCGATCGAGATCGGTGTCTATAATTGTAAGCAGACGATCGCATCTCGCGATCGTGATCGTTGTACAGGGCTTTTGCCCCCCCGAGACATTGACATTGGAGTGGAGCAAGAGCGCATGCGCGAAAGCACCGCATCTGATCAGCAATTTTGCGTAAGGATTGAATTTGTTTACCAACAATACACCTACCCGTCCCGTGGTCACTGTGTCACGCTTAATCCCCGCCCAGCTCGGCCGGTCATTACGGTATGTCGAGACGGATTTCGTAACAAGCTTCACGCGCTGCCCCGCTTACTAATGCAACAACATTCATTGTTTTGGTTTTAAAATAGGATTCACTTGATCTTGGCTTTATTGTTTTGTTGTGTGCTTAGTAGTAAAATGGTACGTTCTTACGCTCTATAGACGTTGGCCCTCTCCCTCCCTACCACTCAACGTAGACCGCTTTCAGTGATGGAAGGTGCGCGAGACGCTCGCGAGGTTTTTTCAGCCGGCGACAATCGCTTACGTGAAGGAACTGTAGGAAAACTTCAAGCACATGAGGAAATGTGGCCAGAGGGGCTAGAAGCAGCCATACACGGAAACGGACGGCACGGCGCACTAGGCACGTTACACTACGGGAACGAAGCTTACCTTCAAGTAGCTACAGTTTCGTCCGATTATCTCCAGGCAGGCGTTCGTAAGCTGGGGACACTTGTTGACCTTCAGGGTGCGTAGTCGCTTCAGGTTCGACGTTAGCATCTCGATACAGTTATCGTTCACTAGCGGGCACTCACTGATGTCGATGAATTCCAGCGCCTTTGCACTTTCGCTCAAAACGGCGATGCCTTTCTCTGATATCTGCAATTTAAAGGAAACAGTTACAACCACGATCATTCGCACCATGAAGCAATCAAAAACACAAAAAGGAAACACTCTTCTCAACCTGATAACAGCGTGCCAGATGGAGTTCCTTCAGTTCGGCTAACTTGAAGGCGTTCTGTAGCGAGACATCCGATATTCGGTAGCATCCGATCAGGTTCAGGACGCGCAGCTTAAACAGACGATCGAGTGGGAACGTTTCCTCGTGATCCCAGGTGATCATCGGTTTCACGGGTAGATCAATACCGGTCAGACCGGAATCGGTGAGCTTCGTGCAGCAGTACAGATGTAGTTGTTTCAGCGAAACCAGATAGTAGTTGATGTACTGCATGGTGGCATCCGTAGCCGCATTCGGACTATTGCTTAAATCGAGCACCTGCAACATCTCGTAGTTCAACGTCACCTGGATCAGCGAATAATCGCTCAGAGTGGGCAGTTCACATAGGTACAGTTCCTTGAGGTTTTTCACCTTCCGTCCTATAACCCCACGGTACATGGCGTGATCGGAGATGCGGTAACAATTCGAAAGATCCAGCACCTCCAATTTCTCCAGATTAACAATGTTCATAATGCCTTCATCTGTCACCAGAATGCATCGTCGTAGTTTGAGTGTTTTTAGCTTCGGCAGACAGGTGGTGATCAACTCCATCACCTCATCGGTAATACCGAGCGAAGAGGTCAGATCCAGATGCACCAGATTGGTTTGCCGCACCAGGAAGCTTATGAAACCGGGTGCTTTTATCGGATGCCGGCCAACCTTCCATTCGAGATCCTGTGTGATGTTTAGATCCGGCTGACGACGCAACAGATCGATGATCGCGGCCGGAATCTTGTCGCAGAAGGTCATACTGAACGTTTCCAGATTCAAGCCATCGATCATGGACAGTGTGCTGAGACAGATGTCATCGATCGCCAGCGTTCCGTTAAACTTGAGCGTCTGCAGCTGGAACTGGTGCATGTTGATGAAACGCATAATGTGCTCCACCATCGCAACCCGCCGATGGGATGCGATCATCTTGAAACAGTTCGAAAGGTCCAAATGCGCAATATTGGGAGCGAGCGTCATCAGCTTGTTAAAGTGCAGCTCGTCCAAGAAGTCATTGTTCGTTAGCGACACATCGACCAGGTCCGGCAGAACAAAGTGAGATTCGCAGCAGCTGTTGCGCTTCTCGAAATACCACGACCGAAACAGTTCGTCGCACTGCTCTATTTTGAGCTGGCGCAGATTTGGCACGTTCTCCAAGATGTACAGCAGCTCCGTATCCTTGATCAGGCAGTTCTTTATCGTCAGCTCGACCACATGTTCTCCAAACAGGGGCCAGAACTGGCTGTTGCCGTAGAAAGTGCACGACTTGATGGCAATCCGCGGGAAAATGCGAAACGCGCCGAGAAAGTTCTTGATCGGCGGTTCGTAGTCGGTGAAGTTGACGTTGGTAAACTTGTACATGATGCGCTGGCCAAAGGGAAGATAGTAGTGTGCCGCTTCCATCCACCGGTGGCACGTTTGACCACAGGCTAGCCGATCATCCACAGAGATTTGTTTCATTATTTTCAACAGCAGCTACAGGTGGACAGTATCACATCAATTATTAACGCAAGGAAAGCCTTCCTATCCGCCACTTACCTCCATAGGTAGATAGTTAAAGCCGGTGAAGATTTCGGGCACGGGCGTCGGTTCTTTTGGTGCAATTAGTGGCAGCTCCTTCGTAACCTCCTCGATGCCATTTTTATGTTCCGATTCAGTGTTTTGCTTCGAAAAGGGTAAAGTGATCATTTCAACTACCGGCGCCGGAGGTTCGACAGGAGTGTTGTGGTTTTTGGCAATGAAGAAATCCATCATTTCCTATACTCTGGGCTTTGGTTTGCTGATAGGAATTATTCGTCAACGTCCTAATCGTTAGAACTCACTCAAATGACTGGCCCCTTAGGTGAAGCAATCGTCCACCAAGCTTAATCATCGGAAGGCATCCCGAGCTTCCACGGCGAGCTGTACGGTGAGCAATTAAAAATAAACCGGCCAAACGGAACGGATGAAGAGAGTGAGATGTTGTTTGCGTGGTACGCTGCCAAAAAAGCGAAATCTTGCGAATGCAAAAGCTCCGACCGATGAGGGACCGGCTTACCGGGGTGGATGTGTTCTTCTTCGCACATAACATGGGTTTTACGATGTGCGGAACATGCGTGGCGTTTTGGTTGAAAATAACAACACAGTTTCGAACCATGTCGATTACATTTCAGTTAGAATGTTACACTGGGCAGTTACGTCTTGTTGAGATGTTTCTTTCTTCTAGTTGTGAGGTTTCAATAATGTTATGTTCAATTAATTGAAGTGGAGTTTCTTCATATTTTTTGTCGGGAAAATCCTTTGTCGGAAAAAATCTGCGACTCTTCCATTTTTATACTCTTTTATGTTTTTTCGGATGTGAAAAGTAAAATTTATGTTTTAAAAAGTTAACTTTTGATCCTTTTTTGCTTGAATTTACCAGATTCTGCTGGCTTCGTAATCCAACGGTCATTTAAAGGGGTGAAAAGTCAATTTCGAATTTGACAGCACACATTGACATCAATTCAGCGGATCTTTTGTAGATTGTAAACAAACCCACGAGTTGTTGATCAATTGCACGGCCAGTCGCTGTCGGCATTACTTTTGTGAATTGTATCATTAAAAAATAACTTTAACAGAATGTTCCATATAGCACGTGCACCATTGCTTAGGTAAGACTTATCAGTCGCTTTCGATTATACATTTTCTAACTAATCGCTTCTTTCCTTTGCGTGATTGTGGCTTGCATTTTGTTTGTGCAGATTACATAAGACACAAAACATCCGGCTTCTGCTGTCCTGCAATGGTTTTTCCTCCGATTCAAATGCACCGGGTGATGGAAACGATAAACCAAAGCCACCTGCAGGCCCGGCACGCAAAGCCGAAAAGAGTGAAGATGAGGGAAAGAAATCGTCTGCGGCCCTTAACCGGCTGAACGAACTACTCGCCATGATGAACACCGAGGAGAGTGGATTGAAGCTAGCGAAGAAGGTGGATCTACCGCGCCCAAAGTCGAAGAAGCCTAAGGAGAAGAAAGCCGAATCAGATTCGGATTCTGATGACGATGAGCGGCCCAAAGATCTCGCACAGGCAACGCGCAAAGTGGCCACCGCCCTTGGAGGTGATGCGAAGCGCACGGAATCGGAACTTCTTTCAAAGCTGCTCGGGACGACATCGGTAGCGGCAGCTGGTGAGAGCAATCTGACGGACATAATTACCGGTATGGTCGTTGATAAAAACACGAAGAAAGGGCAAAGTGAAAGTGATCCAACACGAAGCACCTTGGTAAAGAAATCGATCGATGCAAAGCGAACAAAACAAAGGCGCCCGTCGGATGACGAGGACCAACAGCAACGAGGTGGTGTCTCATCAAAGGAACGTTACGAACGCAAGCGTGCCAGCCCGAAACAGCCACCCCAAACGCCTGGTGGTCCGGGAAGCGTGAAGCTGTTCGATGAGGAACCGTTGGGCATTTTTACTGACCTTGCTTCGCTCAAGGAAAGTCCGGATATGCTGCGTACCTGGCAGAAGCTAAACGAACGAGAGCTACGATTAGCCGTTACGCATCCACCATCAAACTACTTCCAAAAGATGGCGCTCTGGACCGACCAGGGGAAGCTTTGGAAGTTCCCCATCAACAACGAGCAGGGCCGGGAAGCGGAGGCACAGGTTCCATTTACCGAGCACGTATTCTTGGAAGAACATCTGGAACCGTGGTGCCCGAAGAAGGGTCCGATTCGACACTTCATGGAGCTGGTGTGCGTTGGACTGTCGAAGAACCACTACATCACGGCACAGGAAAAGCGTGACCATCTCGACTGGTTCCGGGATTACTTTGAGCAGAAGAAGGAAATACTGAAGGACATTATCGTGGCGGAGAGTGGTGGCAAAACGAAGGAGATTGATCAATAAACTTATACAGGTAGGGTCGTAGCATTTCAAAACCAGATACCGCGCAGTCATTGGGCTACTTTTGTTCCGAAAGTGTGTTACTACAACGTATTTATTTTGTTGTACTTCTTTCGATGATTGACCTCTCAACTACACGAAATGGGTACGGGTCAGTGAGTGCTTAAAAGCAATATACGCTGAACGTGCATTTGCACATAATATGCCTGCTGATCTTACCCTGCGTATATCTATTTCTATGTCTTTTGTAATGAGCAGAATTAACGAACCTACGTGGGGATTTAAAACGCCAACCGTTCAATGTGCAATAAAATGCAACGAAAATGCAACCTATGTAACACACTAAAGCTTTTCGTGGTCGCATTGCCTCAATTAAAACAAAGAAAAATATCCTAGATTGTGCACACCACACAACTCCTGCTGGGTTGTTTTGCTGTTTTTGTTTTGTTTTGGGACAAGGAAGACTAAAATAAAATAAAAAATATGTATCGAAAGCTGCTAACTAGCTCTATTCGATAGTAGTGTAACAGTAAACGTATGAGCAATGCATTCATTAAATACTACGTGGAATGGAGAATAGGTTCGGCAGCTGTCTAGCCTAGAATAGAAGAATACGTTTCTCGACCGTCTTCCGACAGATCGGGCAGCCGTCGATCTGATCGCCACACATCTGACACGTACCATGGCCACACAGGAAAACCATATTTTTAATGCGATCGAAACAAACCGGGCACATTGTCTGTTTGTGAGAGAAGAAGCGGTGTGAATGTTAGTATTTTCGGCTTCACGAAATACCCACAAAGACAAGCTACTAACCTGTTCCTTAATATCCTGCAGTTGCTGTTGTAGCTTTTGAAAATCATCCACCAAGTTGAGGTTGTTCGGTGCAGCACCGGACGCCACCGAGGTGTTGTTGGTGGTTGTCAGTGGCGTTGTGTTGTTGCTGCTCGAGGAGCCACCTCCATTGACGCCTCCTGCCAGCAGTCCATTACTACCCAGCACACCCGCTCCGACTCCCGCCATTGAGCTAGCGTTCGGTGACATTGTGTTGTTCATGGCAACACCAAGGCCTGCCTTGTTCGTGCCCTGCAACAACTGCTGCTGCGATGCATTATGATTGTGCAGCAGATCCTTCTTTCCGTCATCGACGTGATGCTGTATGTTGATAACACTACCCTGTCCACCACTGCACACCGACAGTGGTACCATCTGCTCGAGCTGCGTACGACACTGGACGCATTTCTTCATGATGGGCGCACAGTGCTCACACGCCACCATATGGCCGCACGGCTTAAAGAACACCGATGCCTTCCGGTCGGAGCATACGAGACACTCGTCGATCTTTTCCCGCGACAGTACCGATTCGCGACAGATCAAACACTTCTTGATGCGTGGTCCACAGTTTTCGCAGCATACGACGTGTCCGCACGGTTTGAACACTGTGTCGCGTTTCTGGTCCGAACAGAGCAAACATTCGTCCAGCGGTCCGCTACTGCCACCGACAGCGCCACTACCACCACTCGCACTGTGATTAACGCTCACGTTCGTATTTGCCTCACCGGCCGCACTCGGTTGGATGGACATTTTGCTCAAGCCCATCAGCAGCGTTGCATCGATCTGGGTGTGATTCAATCCACCTCCGCCGAGACCACTCGTGCCGGGATTGCAACCAGCACCCGACGTCGAAGCGGTCGGTTCACCGGCATTCGTTCTGAGTCCTGCTCTCATCACATTCGGCTGCATGCTAGTGCCGACGACACCGACGCCACTAGCCGAGATCATGTCCATGTCGTCCGTCTTACGTTCGTTATAGCACTTGATCAAGGTTTTGCAGAGATTCGGATCGGGACAAAGATCCAACGGTGTCTGCAGCTTACGATTCTTCACCGTCAAATCAGCTCCGTTCGCTGCCAAGAAGCAGGCAATCGATGCCGACGCTTTCTTGTCCGTATTCTGGAATGTTAAAGGGAAATCAGTTTAAAAGTTCCAAGATACCCCAACAAGAAGAAAGCTTACATTTCTTAACCCCATTAATATTTTTCCAAATCCTTCGACATCTTGCAGTTGGCGCAACTGTGATAGGGTGTGATGACGCAGTGCCTCGTGTAACGGTGTGTCACCGTCCTTGTCCAGAATGTTCAGATTGGCGCCCTCGCGCACCAAGAGTTTCACGATCTGAACGTGTTGCCGTTCGACGGCAAGATGCAGAGCCGTCTGTAAATTCACGTTCTGGCAGTCCATGTTAGCTTTACCCATGCGGACGAGCAGTTCCGCAATCTCCACATGATTGTTCAACGCTGCCAAATGCAGTGCCGTATATCCGTCATCTTTTTTCTCTTCCACGATCCACAGACGGTTCGTTTTCGTGAGCAACACCTTCATCGCACTAGGATTTCCCTTGAGCGCGGCGTGATGTAAAGCATTGAACCCATTGTTGTTGGTGAGCGTAATGTCCGCACCGTTATCCAGCAGCAGGGCGAGCATGTTATCGTGCTCCTTTGAGATCGCATCATGCAGTGGCGTATCGCCTTCCGAATCCTGCAAGCTTGGATGGCAGTTTAGCTCCAGCAGCGTCTTTACCACATTAAAGTGTCCCTTGTTCACCGCAATGTGCAGTGCCGTTTGACGGCGTTTGTTTCGTGCGTTTAGATCTGCGCCGGCCTTAGCTAGCATGCCCATCACGCCCGGTTCATCACCAAATGCTGCATGGTGAACAGCTCTATCGCCATCCTTATCCTCGATCTCCACGTCGGCATTGTGTCGGAGCAGTATCTCGATCACCTCGAGATGTCCATTCTGGCTAGCTGCTTGCAGGGCTGTATGTCCCGCAAACACACCGTTCACATCGACCTTTACTACTGGCTGTGGCTCACCCATGCTGGAGGAGGATGGTGTCACATTCTGTTCGGTCGTGCCGGTAAGAAACTTTTCCACCTTCGCTTTGTCACCGTTGGCGGCGGCTTTTACCAACTCTTCGGTGGTATCGCCGGATGTGTGGGGTTCGAAGAGTTTCTTCAATATTGCCGACAGCCGTTCGCCGTTCGTTGTTACAGCAGTGGCACCATCGGAGGAAGAAGCCTAGTAAACGATTAAGACAAGCAGAATAGAAATACGATCTCTTGGGGTTTGGGCAAGGAGTTTTGTAAACTTTGAAGACTTACAACTTTCGTCACAGCAAGAGGATTATAGGTCCAGGATGTGTTACATACTTCCACCTTTAGATCGTTGTCATGATACACTTGTTGAACTCGTCCCACTTTTCCAAGTGTCTGTAACGGGAAATGGATTAAGTTGTATATTAGTTGGTCTCAAATTTTCCACAGTTAACGACGCCAGGACATGAAAAGCCTAAACTTACCGGTACCATTGCCTCTGCCCATTCGCCATGTCCGCGTTGTAGAATCTTGATACGCTCCAGATCGCTACAAATCTTCACGAAATCTCCAACCGCGAACTGCTGCGGCTGATTGTCCGTAAGCATCATCATTGGTGAGGACACGATCGTCAACACGGTCGGATTGAATGTCCAGCGGTGTGAGCTAGGATAGGCGACCACAATGTCGTGGTCCTCGTCAATGCCCACAACCGTCCCAGTAGTGCTGAGACACTCGAACATCCCATCCGTCCATCCGCCGTGTCCGTGCTGTAGCGACTGCACAATCTCAATGTCCAAATCCACCGTCACCTGATCGCCGATCTGGAAGTTGTTCGGTGCACGACCAGGTCCATACTCGCCCAACAGTGGCAGATGATCTCGATACACGGTCATACCCTTAGCATCGTTCATTACCTTCAAATCGGCCATTCCCTCGAACCCGACGCGGTACAAATTTTTCGCTCCATTGTCCCACACAACATAGGCAGCCGACCTGGGTGATGCTGACGACCAGTCCTGAATTTCATTCACCTTGCCCCTCCGTCCATTGCCACCATCCTGATCCTCCCACTGCCAGTCGACGCCGCGCACTACACGCGAACTGGGGAATATTCCACGGACGGCAATCTTCTTCGACTTACGGCGCGGTTCCAGCAGCGTTTTCTCACCACCCGGCGTGGTGATACGGTGGAACCGGTGCCGCAAATGGTGCTTGTCGCTGTGATAACAGATCGAGCACAGATCGTAGTTGTTACATTCGGCACACTTCCAGCGTATTCCGAAAATTGGTTGCTGTCGGCACGTATCACACATCGTACCCTCGTGCTTAATGCCCGTCGGTGCACTGTCCAGGATGCGTAGATCGTACGCACCGGCACACCGATAGTTGGCCGCTGTTCCATTATCCCACACAACGACCACCTCCTCCTGTGACTCGAAGTTGCGCACCGTACCTACGTGCCCTTCGCCACCATCCTGCAATGAGTGAAAGTAACATGCCATGAAAACACACATACTTCTAACGCTAATAATAATCCGATGCCGGAAGGGAATCGACGCAAACGTTTGCAAGCTGCCGCAAAATACAAACAAACTACAAGGCGGAAATTTTTACTCCGATCATTCTTATCACCATCGAGGCGTGATCTTGTACGCGATATAAACAAAACCACGCGGCACAAGGGATGGGATGGTGCGATCGATCGGACTATGTGTGCGTGTGTGTGTCGTGGTGTTTGTTGTATGCAAATACTGCATTATTTACGCCGGCATCGATTGCAGCTTTTCTAATAGATTGTTGTTTTCATTTCCGAGTCTCCGAGAGCAGTTCGAATCAACATCAAACGGCATCTAAGCCGGCGTTTGCGTAAGTAAGAATCTGTTCCATTTCTAAAGTCACATTGCAATCGAAGTGGGAGCTAATAATAAACGTTGAATTATTGGAAAAAAAAAGATTGCGGCCAATCCCTCGCGACAGCTGATTGGTGTACTTTGCTCAAAGCATCATTTTGTCGTAATTAAGCCAAATCACTAAAGAGTTACGACGAGTTGTCTCGATTACGGACAACACAGCCTAAGTACATGGCATGAGAAAATTGCCTCTACCGCTACCCATATTGTGCTCGTAATTAACTCCCGTTTAGTAGACGAGTCTCATCAGTCTGCCTACAACGCTCAATGTCGCAAAAGGTCCACGGACGAACCGAGTGGCAATTGTTTTCACGTGCAATCGTTGATTGATGAAATAATAAATTTTAAATTAACACACTTCACTCTCGAACACCACACTAACACCACTTTAGGTGATGTTTTCTCGTGGCCTTCTTTGCTGCTTCGTTCCTCTTCGTACGCAGCAGTACGCTTTGTGCCTGCCTGCATTTATCTTGCGCACATATAATGTTTTCCTTCCCTTTTGTTGGCGGCCTTCTTCATAAATCCCAAACGGATTCTGCTGCTTCCAGGATGTAGAAAGATGATTCTCTCGTTGTCTTCATGTGGGATGCAATGAAACCCATACCGTACGGTACCACTTATAGCTCAAGCTAATACGCACAGAATCGGATTTAATGCTGGACTACCTGGGCGTACACTCTTCGGCAAAATAGATTTCCCTTTTTCCAAATGCGTACACACACAAAGAAATGTGGGATACACTCGGTTGGACGTTCCTGTCTGTGCTATTTACGACTCAACTCGATGTTTTCATGCGTACACGTTTTGGAACTAAAAATTATTCCGTGCAACAGGAATCTAATGGTGGGAGATTAAGCTTATCTGCAATGACCGGTGGAATCCCGGGAGACTGTCGGAATGTTCTCGCAAGATGCGTCACGGCCGATTGTTACTCACCTGCTTGCCCCATTTCCAGTCCGGTCCACGGATGACCCGTGATCCAACACCTTCCATCGTGAAGCGTGAAGGTCGTGCTGCGGCAGCAACATTCGTTGGGCCCGTCGGAACCAATTCCATGCTGGTTGTCGATGAGGTACTACCACAGGCCATTGCCTTCAGTGTGCATCGGAATTTGTGGACGCAATCCGGATTCTGCAGCCTCTTGCCACCGTTCGAGTCAGCGAACGATGATCGGGAGAAGAAGGGCAGCAAAGCAGAGAATGGTTTTCCTTGCCTGCGTATTTTGGTGGTATGTGGCTCCACTTGCACCTCGCTACACGGTCACTATTGTTTCACTTTAGAAGTGTGTTTTGGGAAAACGTTTATACTTTTTACACAACTTTTTCCGAATTCTAATTCAGTCCACTTTTCCCTGTCTATGCTGCGTATATGTGTATGTATGTTGGGAAAAATAGTGTCAAAGCAACCAATGGAACTTGAATGGTGCGAAGAAGGGTGGTTTCCGCAGCAACGTAGAAAGGTACCAACACAGACTTTCTTCAATACAATTCCGTGCACTGCACCGAAATTTCTGCCCTTTCACTAAATTGCACTAGTTTTACAATTACACAATACACTTTTTACCCCATATCCGGATAAGTTTCAATGTTATTTCATTAAAAGTTTCACAGCAATGACCTGTACCTTGCGAAGCATGATTCAAACACGGTTGGAACGAGCGAGAGAGTTCAAGGGAGGGATGGATTTCAATAAAAAAAACCCACGAAGCAGTCCGAGAACGAACGATGCAACATGCCGAAGTTTGACAGCACTGCGCAAAACGTCAAAATCGTTTGGTTTGAAATTTAAATTATTTGCTCGTTAATTTTCCTCCCATTTCTTTACTTGTAGGATTTGCATCAAATATGGAGTAAGAATACGTGTTTTCATTAAAGGTTAAACATATTTTACACTTCCCCAACAATCTCTCAATATTTTTTTTAAACGTAAACGATTGCTGCAATTTCGAAGGCATTTCCAACGAAAAGGCCAAAGATGAAAAGGTTAATGAAATTATAAATATTATCCCTCCCCCCAATAAAACATTGCACACAGTATCTTCAAATAGATTTTTCGTTTATTGATTCAATCTGTAACATTGTGGGCCCGATCTAAAAACCTGTTTTTATTATATAGTAATAAGCTTATGCCGACGCCATAATGACCTGTACTTCCAGTCCCGCTAAAGATGGGAAATTTGTTGTTAGAGTTTTCAGTTTCTAAGAGAAGAGGGTTTTCGATTTGTACATTGTTTCATTGAACTGATGGCGGGCGTTTGATGATGAAACTATTGAGCATCAATTGCTGTTGAAATAGCCATTAGGACGTGGTTTCTTGGTTGTGGTTGTACGTATCAGCAAGAAGGTGCTTCGCCTGTCTTCATTTTGATGATCGAGCAAAGGTGCTTCTGGGCACGACCGCTGGTACAAGCTTATCCGATTATAAACGACGTACACTAGTTTATTGTTTAAACTATTCAAATAACAAAATGTACCTTCTTTCTGCTTGCACTGTTATCAAGACTTAATAAAATTTACCTTAAAACTGATGTTCTTGCCTAATAAAACCCGCTTGCTTACACGCTACACACCTTCGCTCTTCGCTGCCTGTGTTCTAACCGTTTTAATGAAAAATAAACATAAATGGTTGGAAGTAATAATGCTCTACACATTAGTCCCCCGCGTGAAATGGGAGTGGGGTTTTGATAAGACCTACGGTGTAATCTCACATGATCTGATTAAATCTTATTAATTAGTATTAAACATAAAATTGCCACCATTACACAGCTTTTTGCCACAAACTGTTTGCTGTCTGCTTACTCCCGCTGCTGCCCCGTATCCATAAACGCTACCATCTAGACCCAGTTATTACGTACACATTACAACACGCAACACGTGCTTCAGCAGTTTTGTGTGAATGTCTTACCAAGCAAACAACTAAGCATTAATCGAACGAACGAACGAACGTACTGTAATAAATATATGTGTTTGTATATGTATATGCTTTGTAACTGTTCCTAAACTGGACACTACATTTTCCTATCGCTTATGCATTTTGCATAAAGTGGCCGCTGCAACATTCCGTTTCAGCAACCAATTGGGGAGGGTTAGCAGTTATTTTGAAGAACAGAGCCCACACCTCTTCATCGCTGCTGCTGCTGCTAGTTCAGCAAATAAGACTAATTTGCTTAAACAACATCTTTTTACATTGACTTTGTTTTGTTTTGTTTTTAGCCGACTCTCGAACAGCTGTTCCCTGTGCTCTAGGTATTATCGTTATGCAATGAATCGCGTACGGAAACGGACAATTAGTTTAAGATAATATACATATATAGTTTGCACTGTACACTTATTTCTACCTTCGTTTCAATATATGGCCCGATTGGAGCTTTGCCCCAAAGCGTGACACGGTTTCCGCCTGCCGGAGAGTAGAGTCAATAGAGATCGGGTTAACATTCTGCCAGGTATACGTAAGGATAACGCACACACGTGGCTGTTTGCTCTAGCCCCAGATGTTGCCTCTACTTGAACGGTCTGTTTTTGTTCTAGAAAATGTTGTTTCTTTACACGTGCATTTGTGAGTACTTAGCATATTATGAACCCCAATCCGATCGTGCTCGATCGACGAGCGATCTAAGAAAAAGCAATAATATTAATTATAATAAACAGGACACATCAAACTATTTCCCCCACCCACTCGGTGCTGGCTCTCTTTCTCTAGGCATCTTTTAAAAGGTCCACTGTTTAAATGTGCATTTGCTCATGTTATGATTGCTGTAAAGTTGTCGTATTGGTCTGTGTGTGAGTTACTTCTTTTGTTGCATTTACAAGCTAGTAAAAAGGAAGCATTTGTGATTGCGGCACAATAGAAAGTTTCGTGGCTAATATACGTCTAGACTATGTATGTAGTGTTGCTTGTAACACAAAAACAAAAAAAAAAATGTAACATTACGTTAAGTTTTCTGAAGCTGATGCGTCCTGTTTACCACCCTCTTACCACAGAAGTAGCTTTGCAACCTTCATCCATTCAAACGGTGGCCGGCGTCGATGGTTTACCGGGACCGGTGGCCGATATTTCGCCGGCACCACTGTTACCGGGTGTCCCTACATCGGGCGAACTTGCGCTGGCAGAACAGCTCGCCTGTACAGGTACGGTGGTAGCGGTCGCCTTATCCCGATCGCGCTCCCGGCCCGGACGGAATGCTTCCAGCAGTGCGTCGACACGCGTCTCGGTCGGGGCCCATCGTGCGTACCCGGCTGCATTTTGTAACCACACCACCATCGTACCGACGATGCTCTTAAAGTTCACCTCCGATCTGAGGAATAAATGCGTTTGTTTTAGAATCCATAACTTCAAAGTGCGGCTTGGACATTCCAGTGACATAATACAAATGTTTAATTCTTCTGGCGGAATAAAATTACAAAAACAACTCAAAATGATTTCGAAAAACAGGTGTATGTACAATTTTTGTCTTTGGTTTCAATGTATAAAGGTGGATGGTGTGATCGTCATCGTATAACTGAGGATCTTACTTTGGTATACAATGTTGCAGTCCGTGCCGGTACTCATGCTCCATACCCATCACGACCACCTGTTTGCGCTTGTAAGGGCTGTCCTCGATTTTTGACAGACACTTTAACGGTGGATCTTTCCATTCCTGTAGAAACACGATGAAGCTGCAATTGGAATGGAATGTTACGATCAGTAACAATATTACATTAGCCCTCTACTCCCACTTCTACCTTAACGGTTCGGCTGAATCGGTCAGCAGACGGTCAATGTGCTGCAGACTGGCGTCGATCAATTCCTCGCAGTATGGGGGATTCACCTGAAACGAACCCGACACCGGTTTGAAGTCCAAAAACGAACCTCTCGAACCGAAGAACGAATCCGTATCACCGAACAAGGAACAGTACTGCCGGAAGTAACAATTCAGCGGACTGGCAAAGCATTCAAACGTCACGTTAAAGTGATGATGCAAACACTCAAACACTACCGCTGGTAGGGCGGCTTGCGTTAGTTCCGGTTCTTGCTGGTTCGGGTTGGCATTGTTCCCCAGGAAGGTGGCGTACCGTTTCAGCATACAGTACGCACGGCCGATGAAGAAGTCAAACTTTTTATCATCGAAACAGTTGTACCGGTACAGTTGCTCGAGCTTCTGCAGGTGCGATATGTTCACCACGTGCGTGTCCGGCGCTGCCATCACTGCCGAGTTGGTGTACTTGATTACCATGTGGTCCCGGTCGTTGATGTAATCGATCTGGGGCATACGCGGGGATGGTAACGCAAACTGCACCGGATAGCACCAGACTTTTCGCGTGACCGGAGGTTGCAGCGGTGCCGTCAGTTCCGGAATGCCATGTTCCTTCAGGATGTGCGCGTGTCGTTCGCGGATATTGCGCGCATGTTGCACCGAAAGATGGTACAGCTTGGCACACAGCTGCTCCACACTAACGCGCACCGTTGCAATGATGTGCGGCTCGCATTGGCGCTGCAGATGCGCAAGCCGATCCTGGAAATCTTCGTAACTGGCACCCACCGTCCGCCGCAACCACTCGTACGCTTCGTCCGCATTCCACTTGACGATTTTTTTGCTTTCCTCGCTAGCGCCCCGCCGTTCGACGATCTTTTTCGCCGCATCACAGTACCGCGACAGTTGCTTCCGTGCGTCGCCGGTAAATTTCGGCTTCACGATCTTGATCGGAATGTCGCGCAAAATTTCGCGATACATTTGCGGGGAGATTTCCGGCTGGCACTGGCTGGGGAGCAGCGGATCCACACCCTGATCGATGGTCCTTCGCTCGATGAGCCACCGTTGGAAGGAATCTTTCGGTGGTGCGATCGATTCCCGCTTATTGCACAGATCCTCGTACGTTTTGGCCAGTCGCATCGTGAGCGACCCACGGAGCGCTTCCACCTCGGGGTAGGGCTGCGGAAAGGTGGTGGGCAATCGTTCGTAGATGAGCACGTTCGTCGGCACTTCCAAATCCCAGGGACCGGGTAGGACGTACTTTTTCAGCGGCGGTGGCCCACCAGTACCACCACCACTGCCCGGTGGCATATGGCCGGAAGGGTGCGCATCTTCCGAGGCACGTCGTTTCAGCGTATGGTTGTGAGGCGATGGGTGAGAATTGTTGTAACTGTTGTGCGGATGGGGTAGCGGCCCGTTGCTACAGATACCGAGTGGATCCGTAAGCGGATCGAACTGCTGCGGGCCACGGTTCAATCCGGGCGGTTCCCAGAGCGATTCACCGGTCAGTTTATTCCAGAAGTATGGTCGTCCTTCGCGTTTCGACCAAAATTTGCGCCAGCCTTGCTGCGTAAGCTCGGGGGAAAGTTCCTCGTTGAAGTTTGCTCCTACCGCACCGGGTACCGCTCCCGGCGCTACCGAAGGTGTGTGGGCTACGTCAGGCGGGGAGGTTGTTTTCGTGGGCGTTAGCAACGGTGCACTCACGGTGGTAGGGCTGGATGCTTGCATTAAGGGCGATTGTGCCTGGTGTTGGTGCTGCTGGTGCTGTTGTGCTTGGTGTTGCTCGGCCAGCGATGGATTCGTCAGTTGATCCCAGGCGGATGGGGCCGACGGGAGTATATTCTCCGTTTTACTGTTCATCCCAACGTCATTCATGTTCGTAGGCCTCTTTTATTCTGTAATGGCGCAAAGGAAGAAAGCGTGAGTACGTTTAAGACTTTTACTATTTAAATAATTAATTCCTTAACAATTATTTATCAACTTGTTATACATTGAGATTCTACTAGGCATGACTACAACTATTAAATTAATAATTTGACTTGTTGATAATTATAGAATTCAAATGTTAAATTATTATTTATTATATTCTAAATGAAGATTTTCATTCGCTTAGCAACAACAGAAACGTGTAAACGAATTAAAAGCCTAAAAATTAATAAACAATAATTGCACATTTGATCCGTATTGTGATAGTCCCAGTGTTTGATGATCGCCACTACACAGGTTCGTGCGCACTCGGAGAAACGCGATGCATGCCGAGGTGTCACATGGTGACCGTATTCTTGCCATTAATTGCAACAAAATTTCTTTTTGTGCACCGTTACACGTCACAATCGACGTTTTTTTTAATTAATTCCATATTTGAATTCTTCATCCAATCTAAACCTACAACTCCCTTGAATGGTACACCTACAAACATTACAACTACAAAGCAACTATAACCGTTTAAAAGTGCTCTTACTTGTGTTTGAGAGATCGTTACAAAACCGCGCGTTTTTCGTTCTATTTACTCCGGCGCGATTGTTTTCCGCTAATGTGGTATTCGTGAAACAGACCCTTATCGCTTCGGTCTCGGTCGCCGCGTATACAAAAGTACAAAAAAAAACCCGCGAAAGTATTGCTCACTCTTCAAAATCGTCGCCGTTTTCGCCAAATCATGAACCGACCGTGCCAGTACAAGCGAATCCGTCAATATCCGTGGTGCGTTTGGCCGTTCGATATGGCACTTGTTTGCACGCAGTTTCGGTTCAAGCTGTTAGCGATGACTGCAATTCTTCACAATCCCCACCACATCCCGCACAATGGTGTTTACTGCGCAGCCAGTATAACCACCACCAACGATCACACACGACGGGTTACACGCGTCACGGATTGTTTTGATGCGACGACGCACCTACGGCTGCTTGCGAGCTGCTCACCAGCTTCACGCTGGCTGCGAACAGCAGCTTCACCAGTGCTGTGCGGAGCGAACTGCAGGGCAAAAAGATGCACTAGTGAATTTCCACACAGAACCGCATCCGAATCGGCGTACTCCAGTGTGCTCCGCTTCGTCATCGATTGCACTTTAATTTCGCGCACAAATCGACCGCCAAAACATCACGTAAACTATCGTATAGCACGAGAAACGGATGACGAAGAAAAATTCACTACAGCCCTCCTTCGTACGCCATTTGCATTTTTTTTCTGTCGTTTTCTCTCCTGAATACGGTAAACATTTGGAAGTGAAAAATCTACGCTAAACGTATGAGAGGGCTTGCGTTTACTATGTCGGGTGCGTTACTGTATCTATGGGGTACGTGCAGTGGGAACGTGAATTATTGTATTATTTATGTGTTTTGGGGGGTTAAAGTGTTATAAAACTAAACTTAATATCATAAATCATTATTTTATTTTATTTTCTGGCATAGGAAACGAAATTGGGACGAAAAAATGTGATTTTTAGTACAGAATAGCAACTGTACTAAAACGAAAGAAACGGATGAAAATGTGCTGCTTTTCAAATAATGATAATAGTTTTTTCACTAGGCTACAGTGGTAGAAATATTTGTACGTGGGCAGGTAAACATAATTTATACATTTATTCTGCAATATTAGTTCAAGTAAAAAGTGAAAAATTCCTGTTCCACCCATTCTAAAGGCATTTTCTTAGGTAAAATACACCTGCCTCAACCTTCCTAAGCATGTGCCCGTGCCAGATAGGGTAAAAAAAGAAGAAAAAGAATGTACCCTAGTTCTAACTGGAATTATTATTAATTAAGAACCCGGGGCAATGTTTACAGGACTTTTTATCCTGCGTTAACCTCCTACCTTCGTCTCTTGCTTTTGGCGCCATGACGTTTTTTTTTAACGCTAGGTGTTCTCCGTTCTCGTTTACCTACATTCTCATCTCGTCCCTTTACTTTCCCGGGGTACGGAAAGTAAATTTATGGATTTGTTATAAAAACTGTTCAAACGTTCGTCCGTTTGTAGCCAGTATCGTTTCAAACGCAGCTCAAACCACATCGTGGCGTAGTCTCCTCGTTGGAAAAATGTTAAAATTCAAACTGTGTTGCGTGGTGCTGCTGTGCGTTAGAGTCAGAATGGTACATTCAACCGGGTTCTACATTGATAATGGGGTTGATCAAACCGTTCGAGAGAAGAGTGTTGAGCTGCACGAGCGACAAGAGATCGAACATGAAATACTCGAACTGCTCGGATTGCCAGATCGTCCCAATAAAAAGCACGTTCATCCCTCGTTAAGGTAGTGGCCTCATTCCTCCCTGTGATATGATCACGTTTATGCTAACATTTTATTTGCTTCCACAGGAAATCAGCACCACAGTTCCTGCTGAACATTTACCACAAATTTACGGAAGAACTCAATGGTGGCCACACCAGGCGAAAACGTTACGCAGACGGTAGCAATCTCTTCACAATCGCCGACGAGCGGGCGATCGGTGAGAGTGACGTGATCATGTCCTTCCTCAACAAAGCCAACCGTCATCTACCGAAGATTCGGCACCATCGTGGTGGACATCGTCTGTGGTTCGATACGTCGGAACTCGGTGCGGCGGGTAGAGATACGAATCAGCTGCTGTATGCGAGTTTGCGCATGTACAAAAATCGTAGCACCGAGCGACCCTGGGATGCGATCGTTCGTGGACGACAGATAGTGGTGCGGGCTTCCCTGATAGGTGGATACGATGCAGTTAAAGATGGCCACCGGTTGGAGTACATTGGGGAGCAGTCGGTTCCCTACAACTATGACGGTTGGGTTGAGCTGAATGCCACTCAGGCCATGCAACGGTGGGTTGTCGATCGGGTCGTAAACAAGGGCATATTCGTGGAGGTGTTCTATGCGGAAAGTCCTCACAAGGACATCCTACCGGACGAGGTCGGGTTGATTCTCTCAAACCGGTTCGGACGCTATCAACCATTTCTCGTCGGTTACTGTAAGGGACCGGAGCTAGTCAAACCGACGGCTTCCATATCCGGTGCCTCCCTTGGTGGACGTACGAAGCGTAGCATCAAACGCACCAAGGGCGTTGGGTCCGGTAAACGTACCGAGCGAACGCGCAATCCTTTCCTGGAACGATTTGCCGGTGGTTCGGAACGACAAAAAACCTGCCAAATACAAACGCTGTACGTTAGCTTTCGGGATTTGAACTGGCAGGATTGGATCATCGCACCGGATGGGTTCGGTGCGTTCTTTTGCTTCGGTGAGTGTAACTTTCCGCTTAACACCCACATGAACGCAACGAACCATGCACTCATACAAACGCTCGTACACCTGATGCATCCGACCCGTGTCCCGAAGCCGTGCTGTGCGCCCACCAAGCTGAATCCCATCTCGGTACTGTACCACATCGATGATGCTAACATTAATTTAAAAAAGTACAAAAATATGGTCGTGAAAAGTTGCGGCTGTTTGTAACAAAAAAAAAAGGGGAAGGATAAAAAATCATTTCGTGATGTTTACCAGTGATGCAACGAAAGGGCGTGAATAAATTAGACAAAAAAAAAACATTATTACACCGTGTGGGTAGTTAGTTGATTTTGTAATTTTATTTTCGTTCCACTGTTACACTTGTTCCATCTAGCCCGTGGGACTTACACAGTCGCGTGTCCCGCAGTAACCAATGGGATATATACCGCAGTCCCTATGGCAACCACAACCCCTAGCCATTCGCAACACGTACGATACAAACTTCCATTGCATTTTTGGTGCTTGTGGTGCAGTTCGATAGGCTTTTCTTCAGGCTCTTGTTCTGTCCCTTCTGTTACAACTCAACCCCGCTCGGCTTCCGCTTCTCTTGTACATGTTTAAAGCTGATAAATGTGTCGCCTTGTCGGTATCTTGAGCCCACGAAGTATTTGCAAATGGCGTTTAGGATTCGGGTTGGATGTTTTCGTCTGTTTCGTACATACACGCACGCTGTTTCCCTCCCTTTCGCATTATTGTAGCATTGCATTGGATAAAATTTGTATGAAAAGTATCGAAAGTAGTTTTCGGAATACGAATGGATACCGAACGGAAACGGGCGCTCCTGGTTCCGGGCTTGTAGCGAATCAAATGTACAGCGTATTGGTATGGTATGGGCGATTGAATTATTTCCTACTCGAACATTTTTTTTTTGTTTAAATCTTAAAAACTTTAAAGTATATAAGTATATGGGATTGTTTAAAGGGTTCCGTTTATAAAAAATCAATCCGTATCCTTACATGCTTCCTTTCTTATATGTGCGCTTCTGTTGCTTTTCCAGAATGGAATGTTATAATTATTTTTGGAAAAAGAATGCCGACAGTACGAGAAGTAAGCGGATGATAAATGGTTAAATTTATGTAGATTTTGCAAAAAATGAAAGGAAATGGTAAGAGCTTTTCCCTTGATTATTGGATTGCGAGTAATTGTTTAGGTTCTGTTGGTACGTACGGACTTACTTTGGTAAGAAATTTGGAAACGATTCTCTCATTTTCCACTACACTAAAGAATGTTGGTTCCATGGACAATGGAAGGGTGTGTATTTGTGTGTTTGTGTATCCGTAGAAGGGGTTTTTATGTTTTTTTCTTTCATAATTTGTGTCTTTCTTTTTTATTCCTCCCATGTTTTTAGCGTGTATTGATCACAGAGTAGAGTTGCTTTTCGCGTGTCACTGGCGTTGGCGTTCGCCCTGGGAGCGTTACCGCACACACACACAGTCCCGCTTAGAATATGTTTTTTATATGTCCTAACGTTATATATTTGTTTATTTTTTTAATGTTAATTGCTATTTAATATCGTCTAAAATACTATTTACAACGAGCATGAGCTCGAAACGTAGCTGCATATTCTCCTCCGACTTAGTCATGTCTAAGGGTAATCGAGGGAATTTTGAAAACCTTAAACTACGCATGACGAAATGGTTTCGAAAAGAAACGTTAATAGATCATGTCAGTCGAATCAAACTGTTTTAATAATTTCCAAAATAGAACCATCTCTCTTATAACTTCCTAATGAATTTTAAATCTGTTTGAAATGGTAATTTTCAAACGTAAGGTATTTATTTATACGATTGCATACTTTTGGGCGCACCTCAAACAACTCTACCGCTGAAGAATGCATTCTACAATGAAAACGCCTAAAGGTAGGCAATGTACGATTTGTGTTACGCTAAGGATTTGTTTGTCGTTTTGAACTCCGAATCCTAAGAAAAGGAATAAAATTCTTTCACTTCATTGTGACGAATATGGAAATAAGTGATTAAAAGCAAATGTACATGAAATAGCTAAAATCTTTGCAAAACATGCTAATCAATAGATTATTGTCGTCCATTGGTAATGAAAACAAGCGAATTAATTATGTTTTTGAATGTTTCACATAGAATTTTTGGTTTTCTTCGTAATGCTATTGTTTCTACCGTACAACACTGTGTCAACTCATCAACGAATGATATGCTTCTAGACGTAGAACGATCTCTTCGTGCATCGTTGATTGATCGCCCACAAATCATTTCCTACCGAACGACACAAGCATAGAGCACACTCACGCCGCGAACATCACGCGAATACTTCCAAAGTCTTCGTTTTGCGCTACAGAAACCGATTTAGTCAATCCCCCTTTTGTTTTACCCCCAACCCTCATCACTCACACTGGCCATAGTATAAACGTTGGCATAGACGATACGATTTGAATTTGAAGCATTTTAAATGCACTTGTTTTCGATTACCACTAAGGAAAATGATTGGAATGCGTGTTCGCGTGCCGGGGTTTTACACAAATTCCGTTGATGCCATAAGAGCATGGTAATGCACAGCACAATTACACACGAACGCACACAAACTGCACCGGAGTCAACTGCATTCGATCACCGCAGGTTGACGTTACGTTTCAATGTTGAAAAGCTTCCTGAACCCCGACACCATCGTTTTGTTCGCGACGTGCTGATGGAACGTCGTGGCGATGGTTGTGGTTGCCTGCACGGTGGCAACCTCTGTCGGGGCCAGGAGCAAACCTCACGTCCGCACGTACTTGTACACTACCAGAAACACGAGAAAGCTCACCATCACCAGTACGCACGCGGTCACCACTTTCGCGAAGGTGTTCAGTCCCGATTCGTTCGGGTTGAGTGGTCGGGAGGAGCTCTGCTCGGTTGAGTTGCGCCGCTTCGTTGCGAGACCTCGGGCGAGGGCGGGAAACGCCAGTGACTGCGTGAAGGTAAGTTTGTGCAGTGACTCGCTGAGTGAGTACGGACCGACGGAACCACGGGCAGCCGCACGCAGCAGGGCGTACTCCAGATCGAGCGCATCGAACAGGGACAGACGGGCCGTCATCGTCGAGGCACGGCGCTGATCCAGTTCCGGGTTGTCTTTGTCACGTTCCGGCCGTAGCCAAGGATCGGAAGACCTAAGCAAGTACAACATAAGCCACATATGAGAAGAAGACATCGGTCGAAACGATATTTGTGTTCTTTCTTAGTGACATTTACCTCTGCGGATGATGTCCAAGGGTCGCTACGGCTACGGACGTTAGGGAGGAGGTCGTGCTGGAGCTAGCGGTGCAGAGATGGTTGCTGGTCGTGGCTCCATTAAACTCGGTACTGTCTTCCAGCGACGTGTGCAGTGGATGGGGTGGCGTGGAAGAACTCCTATGATTGTCAAACAACGGCAGGCTGGCCAGGCTCACCTGGTCCGGTGAGGAGGGTGCTCGCAGTGCGAAGATTCTCGCATGGTCCGGATGCAGCAATGAAGTTGACGGACGCCGCGTCGTGCGGTCTACTGAGGGTGTCGGTGAGCCGGCCGTAGGTGATGCACTTGGTGAGATAGCGTTGGACACGACGAGCGGATGGCAGGGCATGGCGATCGGTGACGGTGACGCTTGCACGGAATCAATCCCGGAATCACCCGCCTGCAGCTGATCCACAAACAGTGAGTTCCGCCGTCCATTGGAACTTTGTTGCTGGAGGTATTAAGTAAAGCGCATGGTTAAATGCTTGATAGAGTGGGAGCTTTGCATCCATTGCTCAATTCCTACCTGATCGTCGGCTACGATGGGAAAGACAAAACTCTGACCGTCTGCTTCGCCCCGGGGAGAGTCCTGGCTGGGCCACACTTGCAGCAGCGGTAGCGAACAGGTCGGATGTTTCGGTGGACTATCGTTGCTGCTGCCTGCGGTCGTACCCCCGGTCCCGGACGGCTGCTGGAACGCCTTTCGTCCGAGTTTTGTAGGACTTTCGCAGCCGCCGGACTCCTCGGAGGACGTCGGCGGTTTGGTTGTGGTGCGCCAGAATCGTTTCAAACGCAGCTCGCGTCGCTTTTCCTGTTGCTGTATTTGAGGAAAAAAAAATAAAGAAATTATTTAAATGATGGAATTAATTGTAATTCAAATTAAAAATATGAACATGGATGGATTATCGTATAATTTAATGCTATATTTTAAATAGTCAAAACGATACCATAAAAGTCAAATCAAAGAAGGTCCAATATAGCGGTGTCTAACCGACGGCACTGCTACATAGAATGTGCGTACTTAATGCATCTTTACATCCTTACTGCAACATCCATGGTACGCTCAACACAAATGGTTCCGCAGGGAGTTAAACTTCAACGGCGGTCCTAAAATTGGCCGCCCGACCTGCTGAAAGCCAAAGTAAACCGAGCACGAAATTCATGGCAAACAGGACGATTTTTCACTGGAAAGCGTTACACTCCTTCTCTCCCAGCACCCAAAGCAATGGGGGGGGTTGGGAAGGATGTTTACGACCGCGGAGGCGATGGGGTCCCGGATTTGCTTTCCACTCCTTCAGAGCATAATCCACCGTATCTTAAGGTCGGTTGCCATTCAAAGTTGGGTCCCCCCTCAATGCTGACGTCAGTGTGGTGAAGCTTTTCTTTACAGTGCGATCATCAATGTGCGCGAAAGGTAATCGCCCTCGTAAAAGGGACCGCTAGTAAGGACAACAGCAAAAAAAATGTAAATCCAAATTCCTCCTACCAGGAAACAAAAAAAAAAAACCCAAATATCCTAACGTTTTGGGACAGCCGAGTGCCAAAGCTCATCATAATAAATCTTCATCCACCGTGCTTGACCTTTTCGGCGTAGGATTATTTAAAAAAGTACACGGAAAAGGTGTGTCTGTAGTTGTTTATTTTTTTTTTTCAAGTATATCCTTTTCCTTTTTTTTCCCGGTGGAAATGTATTCCAATAATTTACGATTACGAAAAAGGAGAATGATGCGAAGTGGGGGAGCTGCAGGAAGTAAATAAAAAGTGCAGGAAGTAAAAGTAGTATATGTTTTTAATTTTTATCCCATTTTCCACACCGTACTGATCCGATTGTATCCGGCTCACGGAATTAATGCCGTCAGTTCCGGCAGACGTGTGGTGTTAGGTGCGGATCGGCACCGTGCGTTATGTTGTCCTGTCTTACCGGCTGGAAGCATGTATGCATGCATGCAAACGAACGTACAGACCGGTTCCCGATTCACATCGACCGGAGCAGGAACGATTTGCATAAAGTATTAAATTTAATTAATATTGAATGCACACATCTTCCACATACCCGTTCGGCTTCGTACTTCCGTGGGGAACGGTTCGTGCGGTGCCGGTATGACGTAGTGGATTGCAATTGCAGCTGTACGGTGCAATGCAGTAGAATTAACCGACAATCGTCTACCGGATCGACATACGGACGTGTTGCCTTAACCAATTGAACACCGGGGAAAGATGCGTACCCGGTTCTGGTCGATATGGAAGACTGACCATTAGGAGGATACAGTTTGATGAACGAATAGGGGAGCCAATACATAAAGCTTAAGGATGATAAAATATTGTACAACAGCAACAATCAGGAGCATGTTGCGAAGCATATTTTCACAACTATTAAATTTGATTTCCCATGACTCGCCAAGCAATCAAATACACAGTACGAATTTTCGATTTTTTCATTCGTTCAAGGGGACATCCATTTATTACGTAATGTAAGTGAAGGCACGTCAGGAATGAAAATGGATTCTTTTTTAAAAATTTACTAAAAAAAACCTTTTAATAGTAAGTTCCTTGAGCTAAAACGGAATTAGGCGATGTTCTGAATTGTTAAGCTATTATATTTTATTGCACAATATTTTGAGTCTGTTGCCCATTCATCACTGGAGAATGCGTGGAAAAATGCGGTCTGCACGCTGTTTGTGTAGGGAGAGGAGGGACTGTGCCTACCTGGACTATCGGTGTGGGGAAGGGTAAATGGTCGTGGGTGTTGGACTATGCCGAACTACTCTTGAGCCAAGTGGAAAGGAGGGAGGTGGACCAAAAACTTGGCGAAGCGAACCGATTAAGCCGGGGAGCGCCTTATGGTGTCACACAATTGCTACCAGTTACGGACTCTTGTGTGATCATAGGGCTGAGCCAATCGGGGATATGACAAGTCTAATCCAATTCGTTTGCCGTAATTCTTCTTCTTCTTCTCTGGCTCTACAACCTCGAGAGGTCTTGTCCTGCCATTTCTGGCTTCCGTGACTTGAAAGTTCCCGCAACAGGATAGTCAGTCCTGCGTTTGCCGTAATAGTTCTTATTAATTTATTAATCAAAATCCTAACTCCCTCCGAGTCCCTACGAGTGGAACTGCTCAAGAAGCGATGACGAGAAAGAATAGTACTGCCCAATTACTAAATTACTCAATTGCTTAGTAATTGTACTGACACATAGGTGGCGTGTCATGAAACGCGGAACTATGAAGCCTTACAAATTCACCAATCACTTTTAAAACTGTTTATTTTTAGATTATATTTTCAATTCAGGCAATGAAATATAAATAATTGAAGCTTGGCTTTCATAGTTCGAATATAAGATCCACACGATTTTTCATTGTTATAAACTTAATACATAAAGGTAGGTTTAGCGTGCAACAGAATTTGTAGCAGCTTTTTTGTAGATAGTAAAATAACTGCAATTTAATAAGATTGTTACATTTTTCTAATGTATAGCACAGATGTGAGGACAAAGTGACCATATACTGAGGTATACCTGGAATCCAAAAGAATTTGATCTATTCTGTTAATAATCAGGTAAGTACTTGTATGGACTTCGTGAGTGACAAAAGCTCTCTATTAAGGAAAATTCACACACCAAGTTAATGTACAAGCTTGTACTGCGATTAAAGATCGCTACTTAAGATCATCACTAAGGTCCCTGAGGTCACCTCAATTTATCACTATAGCAATAAAGGAATTTTACTGGCAATGATCAATTTTTACGTTACGTTATAAATGGATGTTCCCTGAAACATTTTCAAAGACTGCGATTTTTGCACATTTGTCTTGCTTTTTTTATGCACTTGATTTTTACAATTTATCACAATTTTGATTAACAACCCAAAATATGCTAAAAAGAAGCAAAAAGCACAACACACTTTGCAACTTTGGGTACAAATTTCGAGGTATCTGACGATGATACATTATGATATACACCGACGTACGCCCATGCAACTTTTATTTCTCGTGGGATCGCTTCCACGGCCAGACTTCGGGGTGTACATTAAAAACAATCTAAAGCTGCAAGGAAAATATTTTATTGCCGTTAAGCAAAAAAGAAACAACAGCATAGCTTCAATGGTGGGCGAAAAAGCTTTGGCTATAGAAAAAAAAACAGACACACACACAAATTTACCCAACCTGCCGGACGTATTCCCTTGGCCGATGCTGTCAGTCTGCTAAGTGGTGACGTCAAAGCGCCTAAGCTTTCACCTGGAGCCGGAGCACTTTCCCGCTCGCGTATATCCACATGGGTACGGAAAATGTATCTTTCATCTATCGCACGATCCTTCCTCGTGTTTTTTTTTGCTTCTTGCCGTACCGTAATACCGTGATGGATGTTCGTGTTTTTTGTTCCTGTGTGAGTGAGATTTTTTTGCTTTTTGCTCGTTTATCTAGCATGTTATCAAAAACCTTCTACAAAGGAGGAAGCTTAGTCCGCTTTCGGTTTGTTTGAGCAAACCCAGGCGAATCAACAGGAATGACAACGCACACCCAACCTTTCCCTCCTCCCAATGGCCAAGGGTGAAATTTTCATCCAGAATTTTTAATGCTCGGCCGTGGAAATCCGTCGAGAGGCAGGCAACAGAAAGAAAAAAACACACACACAACGCGGATTGCAACAGGAGCGTCGAGAAATTCGCTCCGGGCGGCATTGGAACCGGCGACCTGCCGGACCGACCATGCGCTTTGATTATGAATTATGAATTGCCTCGCTAACGAACCCAAAAGGTGTATAGCCTAGTGTGAGCGCATGAACAACGGGGTAACGGTACGGCCGAGGTCAAGATGGTATCTGGCTGGCGGGAGTTGCATTCCTGCCCACAGGGGAGGTGTATGTTTTTTTTTCCTTCTTTTCTTTGCCGTTTCCAATACACCCACTCACGGTGCACGAGCTCATGCCGGTGTGCTCTCTTGTGGAAGAATTGCAGTGATAATAGCGACAGTTGCGTTGGTTGCTGGCGTTTAGACGGTGCTTCTCTTATAAATAACTCTATTATCCTTCGGCTTCGTGCCGGACGTGGAACGATTCAGCCGGGGAAATGTGCGTTTCATGTGAGATTTTCCCATCGATACGGTTTGATGCAGTGCAACAGTTTTGTTTCCCTATTTGTGTCACTGCGTACACGTAGGCAGAATGGTGAGCTTGATCGCGTGGGAAAGGTCAAAGCAATGGAGAGTGGGATACATATTATTTAAATTGCTTGACAAAATAGAGCGCAATAGGTATGAAGTGCATTACTTGTTTTATTTATTTTTTTTTAAAGGAAATTAGAATAATATTAGCAATTATTCTCAAATCGACATACATTGTTGAAGATCAATATTGAGGTATTTTAAAGAAGGTTCTTTTTTATTTATAGCTAAAAGCCAAGCCAAACAAAATTCATATTTGTGGCCATTGGCGTTTGAAAAAAAAAAAACAAGTAAGATCCACTAGATGGTTAATAACTAACGATCAACTTCATAGGTTAAACCAACGACCAGGAAAGAATAGGTTTATAGTTTTTATAATAACTAGATCATGTTGGAGCGGTTTGGTGGCCGAGGAGATCGCGGCGCCGGTCTTCGAACGGACAGGACCGAGGTTCGAATCCCATTTGAGCCGTTCCCCCGTACGCAGGACTGACTATCCTGTTGCGGGTACATTCAACCCACGGAACTCAGAAATGGCAGGCCAAGACTTCTCGAGGTTGTAGAGCCATAGAAGAAGATCATGTCCATACATGTCCCAGGCTTTTAAATGAAGGCGTCAAACCAATGTACACCATTAACACAAATCATGCCAGCAGAATGACATCGATCGATCCGGCTAATAAATTGTATTTGATCACATATTCAATACTGACCAGTTGGTGGGACCAACTAAAAGCTTTCCATTATGAGTCGCTGTTAATGCTTTTTTCATTATTCCCAGAATTTTTAACTTAGATTAGAATATTTTCTTAGGAACTTAGAATAGCAAAACTGTACTAGGAAAAGACTTGGAAAATCAATCAAAAATTCCCTAAAGGACGTACCTTTGAACCGGCGATTAAAACACTTGCAACGACTCATACATTCAACTGTTTTCAAAAGTGATTCTACAACAAATCTTGAAGCATAAATTGCTCAAATATTTTTGCTTGTAGCTTAAAAAACGAGAAAATCTGGCTCAACAACTAACTCAACTTTATCCGTTTAATAGTCACGGGATATTATGTTCGATATCTCGGTATTTCAACCATGCCTTCATTATCATAAACATTCTCGCACTCATAACATCAATGTTTTAATGTTTTTCTTCATTCCCTTTCCATTCTGCAGTACCGAGAATAAAAAAAAATGTCCTAACGAGCCATTAGAGCTATAAGTTTCAACTGCAATTGAAAGAGAAATGAAAAGCCATCCTCTTGTAATATCTACCGCCGGAGCTAGACATCCTTATCCCTCCCGGTATTCCTTTTCGCGTTCCTAATCGACACGAGGTTTCATTTTACGAAGCACCTGCCACATCCACTTCCACGACAGCGATCGGAGAAGTGCTTCCGTTTCCTCCGTAGGTTCGGAAAAACCGAAACGGAATCCGCCATCGTCTCGGTACAAATTGTGGCCGGGTGCGGCCCCGAAAATGAAAGTGAAAATATGTGTCGCTTGGGAAATTAATTCCGGTAAACGGTAGCCACGCGGGTATTGGGAATATTGGCAGCATGGTAGATGATTATCACGATTATTTGCGCTTAATTCGGGGAAAGTCGCGAGGCACGTTAGGGTGGACTGGCGTCAATGGTGCTTTGTAATATCTTTGTGTCCTTGTACCTGCGGCCCGGTGTACTTACGATAACCGCACGAATGGGAGGAAGAAAAAAAACCTGAAGTGAATACCTTTTGTTTTCCACCAACAATACAGGGTTTCCGCTCGGTTGGATTAAATTGGAAAAGCTGACTGGATAAGGAGAAAAATGTTAGAGCTTTTTTTCTTGAGGGGAAAGCTCAATAGGGAATGTTAGCTACACCGCACGAGGTGCTTTACAACCGCATCATAAAAGCAGCATATAATTGCAACCACATACACAGCGCATCCTGTCCATGTGTGACCCAACGTCCACGAGTTCATTTCCATCACAGGCCGTGTCAGTTATAGCTAGTTAATGAACTGCATTCGATTTCAACTGCAGCAATCGTGCAGGATTTGCACGGATACATTACCCGGGTGGACTCTTTTCACCGCTTCCGGTCCCGGTAGACTAATTGCCGTTGAAATATTATCCACCTGGTAGTGGTTTTGGCTGCATACACGTAATGCATTCAGTTGCATTGCAATGCGGATATAGTTTTCCGTAATGCATTTCCCCCGTTATGCTACGCTTCGTTCCAGTACGTTCGCCCGTACTCGGATGCTCAATCCAGTGTGATGCCATGGAAAACGGAAAAGTCATACAATGAACCGAGCCTCCCGCGCGAGGGAATGAGCGCAGAACGTGAAAATGCTTTAAAACCCCCACCCGGTGGCGGCGGCTAATGAACAGATTCGTTTAGTGCAATTGTGCAGCTTTGTAATGCCGGCATCCGATTCACACCAAACTGTTGAGCCCAGCAAATAAATTGAAGTATTTAACATTTGGAATACGGTAATCGGGTAAATTAAATTAATTTCTGTGCCGCAAAATGTGGCACAAAAAAGGGCATCGCTTTGAACTTTATCTGCATGCAAACTTGCGACCGGTGGAAAGCGTTTGTGTAATTGGAAAATGGGTACGGAAATGGTAATGAGAACGGCTTTTATGTTTAGGAATGGTTTGTGTACGATTTTGCATGAACCACTCATAAATGTTTGCGGAACTGGAATTATTTGATTGCTGATGTATAAAGCAAAGTATTTGAATACGTTTTTGGGTGAGCTGAAACACGCTAATTAGTGCCGATGTAGTTTGTTTAAACATTGCACTTAATTAGCTATGAAACTTGTGACTGATGACATGGACTTCATTGCTTTACGGATGTCCTATGGTTGGAGGTTAGGGAAGGCAAAAACAAAATGATGATGGCATTATCTGCGGTCCTGATAACAAAACCTGAACTAGGTAGAAGTCATCCTATGCGCATCCAAAATTTCATCTATCTTGGGCCAAATGCCATACGTACTAGAGTTTAGAGTTTAGTTTAGAAATCTCCTAAGTCGCACTCGAGAAGCTTGGACGGATATTAAACTCCGTATGTCAGACGGGTAGGACCTGACTATCCCCAATAAATGCAGGATTGACTATCCTGAACTTCAAGTCACTGAAGCCAGAACTGGCAGGCCAAAGATCTCTCCAAGTTGTAGTAGTGCCATAGAAGAAAAATGTGTTATACTACTGTGTCCGAAAAGTAAGGTGACATTGAATGTGGAAAAGTAAGGTGACGTCCACATCGTCAAAATCAAGGATTTGGTGGTCAACAATCGTCGGTTGACGATACGAAACCTGTTGGAATTTCCAAAGCCTCGGTCAACACCATCCTGAAAGATGTTTTGGGGTGAACCTGATCAAATGATGCCAAATGATGCCATCATTTGAGCCAGTTTTTCGCAACAACTGACACCCATATTGTTCCGCAACCGCCGTATTCGCCAGATTTGGCATTAGTCGACTTCTGGCTGTTCAACAAGCTAAAACCGGCCGCTTCGGGGACACCGTTTTGACAGTCGCAGCGACGGTGAAACTAAAGGACATCCCAACATCCGCGTTTTCCACCTACATAGAGGAGTGGGAGAAGAGGTGGAAGAGGTGCATTGCATCGAAAAGGGATCACTTCGAAGGTGATGACCTTCATTTGGTCTAATAAGAAAACCATTTCAGGAAAAAACGCAAAGTCACCTTATTTTTCGGGCACAGTAGCACAACGAGTTTGACTCATCAGCTCCCTGAAGAGCTGAAGATAATGCATTGGGAGTGACATCAGAAGATCCAGT
>AXCM01001234.1:0-49224 GCA_000473375.1 Anopheles culicifacies
GTGGAGCTAAAGTTGACAGTTGCACAACTTATTTGTTTTACAAATGTCAGGTTGGTAAATGGGTTGCTTTCCATAATTTTGCCTCTTCGACATGTTGAATTCGCTCAAAAAAGATTGACAAAAATAATCTTACAGCAGATCCCCGCAGTACGCCATACTCGATTTACGCGATGTTGCAATACGTAATTGGTGAAAAAATGACAGTTCATAGAGTTGTTTGCTGTTGTTTGAATTTTGGTTGGTTAATTTTGCATTATGTTACCTGAATTGAGTGTTCAATATGCTTTATTAAAGAACAACTTAAAGCGAAATGCATTTCAATAAAATAACTTGAACAAGTTTACTTTTCAACTCTTGAACATATATTAGAAATATATAGTCCAGGCTATAGACTATATAGTCCAGGAAATTCGATATACATTAGAGTAAAGGGAGCTACTGTATACATAATGTGTTCAGTATTTCGAAACAGTAAACATACAAATATATATTTATGCTTCTAACGTTGACGTTGCATCCCTCACTTCTAACATTGCACTTACAAAGCTATTGGGCCGGTTCTCCGAGAAAATGTATTGATCGGCATGTGGCTGGTCCGGAGTTGTCCGAATAATAGACGTTCAACTGTATTTTAGAATAAAACGTATGTGTCCACATTTTTTATCATAACTGAATAGCCCTTAGTGCGATGATACAAATGGGAAAGACATGGACAAGATTTTTCACAGGGTAATAAACTGTCAATTTTTGTCAGAGCAGTGAAGTGGAAGTTGGAGCAAAACAAATCATATATACTTTATAAACTTTTCACATCATTTAATCATGTCTGAAACAATGTTTGATGCTCGTGCGTACTGTAAAATAATGTTGCACGCAGCAAAATATCCGCATTTAGCAGTAAATGGATTGCTCTTAGCCGAAAATGGCAAGCCAAACGCAATTGTGGATGTGGTACCTCTGTTTCATCAGTGCCTTCATGTGTCACCCATGGCTGAAGTAGCGATGGTTCAGGTATGCTTGTGTTTGCTGAATGGATTGTTAATTTTGAAACGTGCTACAAATGTTTTATTCGTATGATTATAGGTCGAAGCTAAAGCATCCCAAAAAGGTCAACAGATTGTTGGCTATTACGTCGGATGTGAGAATTTCTACGACAATCGGTTCGAGCGCGCACCAGGCATACGGATTGCGGATAAAATAGCCGAGCATTGTCCCGATGCTTGCATTGCTGTAATCGATAATCGTGCCATTTCGATTAATATGCGCTATCCCGCATTAAGGATCTGGCAACATCGAGACAATCGCTGGCTTAAAGCAAAATGTGTCGTGGAAAATGATCACGTTACTTTTGATGCCGTATCTTGCTTATTACAGCGTGGTGCTGCAAAAGAATTACAAGATTATGATAACTATCTGGACAATACGCAAAATGATTGGAACAACGTGCATTTCAACGGGGATTTAAAACAAATTCTTTCCATGTATTAGGAAGTACGACAACTTGCGCTACCGAGTTGAAATATATACATGTAAAATGTATGGACACATGTTTATTTATTTATTTTTATGGTTTTCAAAAATAAAATTGCAATAACAGATAAAAGATTAGCTTTTACAAATACGTACATACTAATGCTATCGTATGATAGTCAGGTGTACTATTACTTTTGATAGGACAAATTTACTATAATGTAATTATATATATGCTAATCCAAAAATATTAACCATAGTCATTTATGTTGTTGGGGTTCTGTGTTGTTCCATTTTTACTTCTTCTTTTCATAAAATACTCCACGAAAGATAACGGTACATCGGCAACAGAACCGATCGAAGGTGACAAAATACCACAATCAACATTGATGGGGAGCCTGCGCCGTGATATAGATTCTCTTGGAAGCATGCTTCGGAATGTCGAACATCAGGGATCATCACGTTGCGATGTAAAAACGGTTGAAGAAGATTCCGACTCTATGGGAGCCAAGCGATATTCATTGCGGAGAAAGGCATACAAGCGGGAAGTTAAAAAGAAGGTATTTCGCATAGCAGGACGAACATCCACTCACAGCTCTGACGAATCGGATGGTCAAGACTCTTCCGCTACGCCTGAACAATCGGCTCATCCAGAGCAGGTGGAATCAAAACGCGGCGTCTTCAGAAGTATTCGTCATAGAGTTGCAACATTAAGGTAATGAGTAATATGGCGTTTTTGACTACATTGGATAGCTGTTTTGACTTTTTTTGTTCGATTTTCTTTACAGTGACGATGAAATGGATACCAGCCAACAGGAACAAGGCTAGACATGAATGAACTAGTTGGTTTAAATTTGTCGTTCACTTTTAACTTCAACACTTAACTTTTAAATCACATTTTTATAAAGACTTAATTAGTTATTCGAGTCATTCCTTGTAGAAATCTTATAGAAATTAAAAAATACAGCTGTGAAGAAGTTTTGTGTAGAAGAGCGTAATAAAATTTCACTGAAATCAATTTTATTTTGTTCGCATGACGACAAGCATGTTGGTTCGCTATGCGTCATCGACGACACAAGGGGTTTTTATGTGTTTTTGGCAAAAATGGTCGAAACTGTGTTTTTTGCTCACAGCCTTAAAGGAAACAAAAATTAAAAGAACAATGAAAACCAATTTTAGATGTTACTTTGTATTTATATTTTATTTTCCCTCAGCATGTTATTGAACGACTCAGTGATTAAAAATCGCATTACTATAGTGTACTACCTTGCTTACTTATTAGTTATTTAGTTATTTTTCCATTTCAATACCCAGACTTTGGGCATGGATATTAAATCTGTTTTAGCTGATTTAGATCATTGGAGTGTACACCGAAAACTGTCAATTTAGAACTTTCATAGAAACTTTATTCTACCTCATGACCTAATCGAAGTTTTTTATGAGCTAATAGAAGTTAACATATTAGCAATACGGCCTGGCCGTTCCTCATGAATAAAAAAAAAATAAGTTAACATATCCCATAAGGAGCGGCTCAATGGCCGAGGAGATAGCGGCGCCGGTCTTCAAACGGACAGGACCGAGGTTCGAGTCCCATTCGGGCCGTTCTCCCGCACGCAGGACTTGACTATCCTGTTGCGAGTACATTCAAGTAACGGAAGCAAGAAATGACTGGTCAATGGCTCTCGAGGTTGTAGAGCCATAGAAGATATCCTATAATACGTAGGTAAAAGAAGTAAAGATAGAAACCTTAAGATTTATTAGAGAAATCTCTGGATTTAAAAATACAGTGTCTATGAACTATGTGAAAGCCTTATTTTTACATTTATATTTTATCAAAATAATCGTTAATACATTGAAGTTTCCACACATTATAGAACATTTATCATTTCATTCAGCTTCAATTTGTTCGGGAAAGACGGGCACCTGATAAGGGTAAGATGGACACCTACAGCAAAACTTAGACATTTTTAAAAGATTCCTGTGTTTTCATATTTCTTGGTACATACATAAAGTGTTTTTTTTTTCAGAATGCTTCAGATACATCATTTATTTAATAAAAATAAGTAGCTAAAATACATATAGTCGTACAGTCAGTTCTAGTTATAGGGGTATGGTGCGAATGGGATTGTAGGAGATTCGTCACAGGAATAATAAATTCAAAGCGCATTACTTCAGAAGTAGCAAAATTACATCAACTAGCGAGCCTGTAACGAAAATTTTTATTTTATTTACAATTTTGGCATCGGACCATACGGCTACGTAGCCGTCATAATGGATAAATAAATAAAATAAAATACAATTTTGGCATATTGCGTATGACATATTGGTTCTTAAATGTTAAATCCTTCCAATAGATTCTGTCCGCCTTTGCCTACTTTCTATAATATGTAAGAAAATCAATTTTATCTTGTTAAGATCAGAAGAAATGACTCAGTATTTATTTATTTTCACATAATGAATAACAGTGAAGAAATTCAGTAGTGTTTAAAAACATTTCACACGCTAGACGATACATGGCGAACACACAGGTACGGAACTTTCCTACGGAAGCATAATGATTTTAAATAAGAAGGAACTACATCCAATTTACTCGATAGGATTGTCAGACCATTGCACGTATCTGATGAAATTTTAATATCAATGTTAGAGACCGGCGTCGGAGCTATCTGTGCAATAATAATAGACTGGACCACCCATAATTAATTATTAAAATGTGTGCATCATGTGTGTATTATTAACACAATCAAAGAGATACTGGATACGAGTTGGAGACTTGATCATGTCTAAGAGATGGTCAGTGGAGCTCATGAGAGCGAGACAAGAGCGTATGGATATTTGACTCAATTGCATAAACAATATTTAAATTGCCCTGGTGTTATAAAATACAAATTTGTTAAAAAATTCAAGACACCATGGAAAAGGAAGTACATATTCATTTGTTGTTAGAACATAATCGTGTTAACCCATTAAGTGTTTGTGATAGTAGACCGTATTCCTGGTAAACGCTCATTCTCGCTCATTAAACGGAAAAAATAGCTGTAATTCTTTTATGCACTCATGAATGGTTGTATATATATTGTCAGAGCATACTCTCCGATATATTGTATATTTTGTTTTTCGGTGTCATTCTTTGGTGTGAAAAATACAATTTATGAATTCCATTTTTTAACGCGTCAGATTGAACATCATGAGATTAGGCATGAAATTGAAAACCATTCATTCCGCAGGATGGTTGCCTTATTGACGATCTCCGTGTTTCCGTTCCTATCGTAGAAGTCCAGATAAGCATCACTATTAAAATGCTAATCAACGAAATATTACCCTACCGAGTCTCCCACAGTGTCAACTGACGATCACACATGTGAGCAGCTGTAGTTCCCGCGTTATAGACGATTTATTTATTAGCTCAATCAACTTATCGCCTCGACTGCACAGTTAAGCACATCCTACCATTCATAGGAACGCATTGCTGTTTTAGACGAGTTAATTGTATGTTTCTGGGGACGTGATTTAATCGGTTAAGGCGTTTACGGTGTTCATTCACTACCCTACCTTCGAAGCGTGGAAGAAATTGTTGAATTGGTGAAGTTGTAGCAGTCACCATATACATAAATTTGTTGTGCCTAATGCCAATGGGTTGTATTGGAAGTTGTTGTAATGTTGTCACACTGTTTGAATGTTTGAGTTGTGGTTTAGCATAATTTGCATACAATTTTGGTCACTATATCACTTGGACAAGAGTTGTAATTTATTTCGCAGGAAGCCTTACCAGAGCTTGGAAACCATTTAGTAACCCATTAGGCACAAAGTTTCATCGAAATCTGATGCAACTTGTATTGTTTCCATTGAACTATTATTCATGGATGTGTGGGAAGCTCAAACGTGGCGAACAGATAGGTCTTGAGAAAAGTTTTAGATTTGTCATCTCTTCCAAATGTAAGGAAATCGAAATAAACATTGATTTAGTATCACTGGTATATTGGTATATAGTCTGTAACATAGGGTTTGTCAACACATCCGATGTATTTTCAAACTTCATTCTATGTTGCTTTTTAACTAAACAACACGGAGGTATACGATCAGCATTTGGTTGTTAACCAAATACGATTGCATAGTAAAGTGAGGAAGAATTTGGAAAGTTATCGAAAATTAAAAAGTCATCCATCGTTTAACATTTTCTTCAGCGCATAATATGTTTTTTGCACAGTTGTTGTTCTGTCATTTGCATTTCAGGAGAATGGTTTGGCTGAGTGCAATTTTGTCACAATACTTAATCGAAATTTGCTCACCCCTGCTACAGACGAACGAACGAGACATTTAGCCGCGCCAGTTCGTCTTTTGCGTGCGGTGTATGCATGTGGTCATCACGACCATTCAAAACCCTGACGATGGTTTGAGGAAAAGAGAAGACATTGCTAAGATCTTGTGATAGAGAGAATGAGGTTTGTGCAGATGGTTTATAAATAACGAATTGTACCTTATGGGTGTAGTTTATCGTACCACGCACATGCATGGCAGGGTGGGAGCATGGTTTAAGGATTTTTTTTTCCAAGTTTGATGTGATGTGGATCAGACTGGTCGGTGTATGAATCAGTCTGTCGGTGGATTCTGTGAGTGCCGGATAGAACGTTGTTGTTGCTGTCCACATTGGCGGACGATCGTGTTTAACTAGCCTAAGCAACTGTAGCCGTCGTCATGTGTCTGCTACAATCGAAGCTAATCAACAAATTTTAGCGTTTAACAGTTTTATTAGTGCATTCCATCGATCTCCCTGTGTAAGTAAGACCTTTGGCGCCACGGTCAAGTGCGAAAGGGAGCGTCCTAGCGTTTAGTCTAGGCACCATGTGGAATTGATTGATTGCTCTATTGGCGCGGTTAGGGGTTGATCATTCCCCGATCCAGTACATTGATTTTATTCGTCGTGTATGAAAGGTGAAAACGAATCTATCTGTATTTACCTAGCCGTGTGTGTTTGCGTGTTCACGTGTTAAACCGAAGATCTGTCGTGCACGACACACCTACCATCGATAGTTTGTAGCTGAATTGCGGATCCGGATTGCGTCTCTCTATCCCTCTAGTATTCCGGTAATTGATTGGCGTTGGTCGTGTATTTCTGGCTGCGATCGTGATTGAAGCGAAGTTGAGCTAACGGCAAACTAAAACAAACACAAAAATAATGCACACCAAACTGGTCCTTCTGCTCTCGATCGTGGCCATATCCGTGCAGAGGGCTAAGGTTGCTGGCAATCCCATCGGGGGTGCCGTTTTCTCTGAAGAAAGTTGTCGCAAGACTGGGGTGCTGGTTTTTTATCGCATCAAACTGGTAACCAGTTGGTCAAAAAAACTTTTCCCGAAGCACTATCCAGAATTTAGACCTCCACCACATTGGAGTATGACGTTTGGTGAGTACCTGGTTTTGTTATGCTTTTACTTGTAGCTATTATGCAGTGCCATGTAGCTGTTATGCTTATGTAGTTATAAGTATAGTAACTAAGTTTCAGTGAAACAATTTTCAATGAAATGCATTCAAATGAGTAAAACTATTGGAAGCGTGCTACAGCAAGTTCATAATCAAAGAGTTATAAAATATAGTTGTATGCGATGCTAACACATTGACAATTTACTGATTCCTGGCCAATAATGAACAATTTGCTTTTTCTAGCATGTTTTATAAGTTTTGCTAGGATGTTTACCTATAAGAATTCTGGTTTGCTATAACAGTATATCTTCGACAATGGTATTCAAATGAAAATGTGTGTATAGCACAACTCAAAATTTGGAATATGGCATCAAATAAATAATGTAATATATTTTATATATATATAGACTAAAAGCTATTCAAAATTATAATCCTTGTTTCTTATGTTTCTTATATACATCCTTAAATTGTCACACATGATCGGCTAAATAAGTTTTGGTTGCTACTACATTCTTCTCTTTTCCTTAGGTCAAACACATAACGACAGCTTCCAACTATTTCAATTGAAAAACCCAGCTTCAATGCCATTGGCAACGTTTGCAGAAACTGGACAAGCTTCACCATTGGAAGAATCGTTGGCTCTTCAACAGGATCTGCTTTTCGATGAGTTCCGACTTCCGAAGATACGTAAAGGAAAGGGCGAAAGTGAAGCAACCTTTTTCGTAGACGGAACACATTCGAGTGTGTCTTTTGTAACGAAGATAATTCCTTCACCAGACTGGTTTATTGGGTTGGACTCCTTTAATGTATGTTGAATTCTAATAATCGTTTGAGCTTCGTTTAATGTAACATATTGTGATGAAATATTTTCTGAACGATCCTTCGCTAGCTGTGTTCGAGAGGGCGATGGCTTGAAAAGGTGACGATTCCACTTCATCCCCTTGACGCAGGGACTAGCAGTGGACTTACATTCACCTCACCGAAGTGGCCCACGAATCCTCGTGGTTTGGTGGAACAAATAACTGCTCGATATCCGCTCCATTTCGCTAGCAGCTTTTTCTATCCAGAAATCAAACACCTTCCACCAATAGCGCATGTCATGTTCACCAAGGTAAGCTAGTCGCCGCATGTGTCAGAGACACTGTCTGTTCAACGGTCAGTTATTGTTGTCTTTTTCCATAGATTAAAGAATATAGCAACCACAACAACGTTCACAAGAAGGTGAAGAAACTCAAGCATAAGCAACGCACGAAACTGCTGAAAAGATTCAATCACCAATCATCCAGTGCTGTCGCTGCGGTACTAAATAATGCGGGAAACGAAATACTCTCGGACAAAGACTGTCGGGTTAGTGCATGGTCTGCCTGGAGTCCTTGTAGCAAGACGTGTGGGCTTGGTAAAAGAAATCGCACCCGTAACGTTCTGCAAAACCATCGTCTCGGTGGCATTGAATGTCCATCCCTAGTGGAAACACAATGGTGTGGATCTGCTCGTCAGTGTTCTGAGTCAGACAGCTATTTCAAGTGGTAGAAAATGAAAATAAAAATATAAGAGATGATGTTGTTAAGATAAAGGGATTTGCGTACATTTGTGGAGCAGAGAAATTGAGACTGTCGAGAAAGAAAATAATTAGAGTATTTTGGTAACGATAGGTTTTGGTAGCCGATCGTGTTAATTCTTTTTAATAATAGTGAAACTAATGAACAAACTTCCTATTTTGAATTTTTTTTATATTCATGATAATTTTGCTTGACATTATGGTTATTATTATATTGATCATTGCGGTATTCATAACTTGTTGGCGTATTTTAGGCAAAACACAAAATTTCCAGTAATGAAATGGCATCGTCTGTTGCAGCAATTCAGAAATCAAACCATCTTTCGACGACTATATCTGGTGAACTACTGGTCAGCTAGACTATGCATCATCATACGGAAATTGATGATCCCATATAGAAGGAACGCAGTGGGTAGACATAATCTCCCCTCTCACCATGTGTAAATAGGTGTTTACCGGTTTCTTTTTAAAATAGTGCAAATTGTTGAGGTACAGAATCATGTTATCATGTGTATAGTGCTATACTGGTCGTTGTCCGCATAGTGCTCGGTTTACGATTGTATTAGAGTACTACGAGACGTATGTTCTCATCAATACAGATCATCAGTTTATGGCTTTCATCGACAATTATCGTCGGCAATGTCGAAATTGCGTAGTGTATCTGTAGCCGTGAAGATTGAGGCGCCGATCTTCACCCTGTACTTCTTGTCACCAGTACATACAACGGAAACCAGTAATGGCAGATTAAGACCCTTCCAGGATGTGTAGAGCCATAGAAGAAGAATGTCAAAATTATAATATTAATGAGATGGAACCACTTTCAGCACCTAGGTTGACCTTGAGCATCGAATCGGTACATATTAACTAGTTTTCGATTTGCGCCATCTGTGAGGCAGAACGTATATAAATTGATTGATTAAAATCACTTAACTTTTATCTTTTTTTTTTGAAAATTTACATTTAATTTAAACTAGTGAAGATTATCAAAAAATAGTAGTGACAATTTAATTGTACACAAACAATTGTTAAAAATTTAAATGAAATCCTCTTTATATTTCTTACTGTAGCTAAACAGCATAGTTAAGGTAAATGGTAATGTTACTTTAAAGAACACTTTTAAACTTCATATCGATCCTATTGCGTTAATTTCCTGTGCATGTTTCAAAGCAAGTCATAAATAGCATGCATGCAAATTTCTCACTTCTACATTTGGATTGGTTTCAATGCCAAAAGTTTGAAGAGATTTCATTTGATTTTTTGATCTTGTTTTGATAACACCTACATATATGTACGGTAATGTTTTCTTAAAATAGCGCTGTAACTGCAAAAAACGTTAGATACCGGCTTTGTTTATTGCACGAATGGAAAGCTAATCTATCTGATATGTAATACTCATTAATACAGCATCTTGCGTATGCAACAAATCAACACCCAGATAAATATCGTTTCAGTGTTTGGGTTGAGAGTCAACGATCAACGCAGCGAAAAACCGTGACGTATTAGCGTGTGTGCGAGTTGATTTATGGGATGCCATGACAAATTAGTGGACCACAGAGCCAAACCGGTAGAACTGTGCACAATATAGTGGGTGTGAGTAATTTTCGTTTTCGATGAGCCATAATAAGAAGATGGTTCGTAGTAAACGGAATCAAGTATCTGTAATAATAGTCGCTTAACGGTTTTGTATCACCGTGCACACAAAATGCAGAGTTGGTGAATTAATTCAAAAATACCTAAAGATTCATTTTCAAATTTTCAAATACCAATTTCGTATTTTAATCAATCAGTTTATGAATGAAAGCGGGTAAAGTGTAGGTCATGAGAGGCTTAAATGGTAGGGTAAGATCACTTGAGTCATGATGAAAAATTAGGAATAGCTCTAATTATTGCACCTGAGAATGATCGTTTTTATAGAGGATCGCTCCATTGAACGATCGCTCTTATGAATGATCGTTCTTATGAACGATTATACCCATGAACGATCGTTACAAATATCGCTCGTGTGAACCTTGATTCCGAATATCGTTCCTACCGATATGAAATGTTTCGAAGCGGTTCACCTCCTTTCAAGGAGTGATCTAATTTAAACCGCTTCTTTTTCATCAGTACTTTTAAGTTTGTTAAACAAAGAAAGTATAAGAGTATATTTTAATTATCATTTTTTCAGCTATAACAGCTCCATTCAGGGGCGGTCTAGTGGCCAAGATAATAGCGGCGCGATGCCGGTTTACACAGTAGAACGGTGCATCACAACCAAATCGGATCGTTCCCCCACGTATTTGACAGACTATTGAACTACTGGGTATGAACGAATCTAATAAGTCATTAGCCTTGCCGGCATGGCCAAATAAGGTCGTTATGCGAAGAGATACATTCAACTGAATAAGCTGCACTCATCTACACATAATATTGATTGCGATTGATATAAATTAACAATTGTCATAGTTTTGCGTAAAAGCATCCAGTTCACTACCGATATTATATTTTGAATGTTTTGCACACTTCAAATACATCCTAAATTGTTTATCTTGAATAATCTGAAAGCGTAACAAACATGCCCATATGCTGTTTCTCACAATGTAGCCTTAGTTGTTTTCATGAGGGACGCTGATACCGTTAACAGGTTTGCATTCCAAAAATGGTAATAATGTTTTTTTTCTGCACCGTTTTGCCGCATTTTGCAAATGTTGTAAATGCGGTAAAATCTGTTTTCCAGTTTTTGAATCATCGACCACATTACATGTGCCTTTATACGATCCTTTTAAATACTTCCTGTCCACAAAGAGAAGGAAATTTCCATCGCTGAAGGTCCGTGTGACACGTCGGATGGAATGTACACTTTCAAGTAGATCAGTTTGCGTGGTATCAGTAATTACTATCACGTAATCTTTTAGCTTCGTGGCCCAAACTAGTTGTACTGCTTTGGTGAACTGTCTCAATTCCGGCAGTGTGATGAGAAAAGGAAATTATCACTGTACTTCCTCAATGGATTGGAGAGAAGTAAAAAAGTCCGGTTAACTAGTTGACGTGTATGTTATAAACTAATTTTCCATTAAATACTTTGAACGTGCTATAGCCTTGTTTTTGTTTGGTTTACAAATCATAGAATTATACAATTATATTGTTGTCTACATCGATGACACATGACCAGAATAATAATACCCTTTATGGTAAATTAACTTAGATTACGATTAGATTAATTTTATACATATAGCTAGATAGCAAAGTGCTGAACACGTAGACCGGAGCGATTTGATCGTACCATCGCGCATAAGTACTAGAACTTTCGTATAGTATAGGCTGTTGTTCGTGCGATTAATTTAAAATTTTATTAAAGTTATTTAAAGGCTTGTAACACTTGCTTATTAATTGCAAACTAGTGAAAGATTTTTCTAGAAAACGTTTATCGAGTTTCCTGTTACTATTGACCACTTGGAAACGTTACACAATCCATGAACGGTAAAGTGTGATACGATGTTGTCAACAGTACATGAGCTTTTGGATTTGTTTAGTTTAAAGTATGTCGAAAACCGGTGCCTACCCGACACTCCCGAAGGGCAAATTGTTTTTTTTAATCATCACAACTTATCTGAGATGTTATATGCTGCGGGCAAACGCTGCGAACGGAAACATGTGATTACACAATCGATCCATTTGAAGACGTAACGATATGTCCCAGGAAGAATCGCACGTAACATTGGTCACAACGACCTTACCTTGGCAAGTCATGAAGGTGTGTACCGCCCTGTATGGTCAAGGCTTTTTCTGCTTTCTTTCCGTGAGATTTGCAGTGCTTCTTTTATGCTTGCATTTTATCGAAGGCAGGTTGGCCTCAGGCGCGTGAAAGGATTGAGATTTTTGTTGATATTTGACATAGCATCAGGTCGTGTTCGTGAGGAGAAATGCAGCCCACTTGCTTTCAATACGTGTTTCTCACTTGAGAAACCGCTGGTATGGATTATTTTTTAATGCTGCATGATTTTGCAGTCTTGGTGCTGCTTTACAGCCAATTCTTTTCTCGCATTGGAAACATTGTGAATGTTGCTGTTACTTATTTATAACATATATATTTAGAGGGTCAGTATCCGTGTTGGTCCATGGGGTAATCATTGGAAATTGCTTGTTTTAAGTTTAAATGTTCACGGCATGCATTATATTTACATGGTTGCCTTATAAATGTGTGTTGCGTTGGATAAATTATAGATATTTCAATATAATACGAATATAATGAACGTAAAGCTAGTTGACATGTAGTTGTCATGTTTCACTGTTGTGTTTTTGTTGCCTAAAAATGCAAACGTTAACCCTTAGCAGAAACTTGCAGTTATTCAAACTTAGCCCGGCAAACCTTTCGGCAATGAGATCGGTTAGCGAATTACGAAACAAAGATTAACGTTAATATAAAACTACCTTACCGTTGCAGCCAAATGAGCTGTTACCGTTGCTCCATCTTCTCTTGCGGGTGCGTTTTTTTGTAATACGAAGAAAGTGAGAGTGAAAATTCGTAATCGATTTTGGCGGAGCCTTTCGTTTCGGTAATATGGATCATTAAAATTTATGTGGAAGAAAGCACAGCACACTTTCATACACCGGGTGTTGCAAGCTCGTTGTCAAAGCACGGGGAAGAAAGGGTCGTAAGCAGTGCGATTAGAGAAGAGCGAAAAAAAAGAAAGGATGGAATGGGACATTCAAGCGCTTTTGTTTGGGGCTTTGACAACGCGCAATCAAATGACTGACGGATGATGAAAAGTTATGCAATGTAGGGCACTGCACTGTAGAGTTCGGATCAACTGTCCGTATGTTTTTGTTGAAACAAGGCGAATAGTTTAATGACTCGCTGAAGAAAGGAGCCAATGCGAATAAATATAGGTTAGAGCGGTGAAGCGTAACATAACACGAGTTTAAATGTTTAATTGTTTGTACGTAAGCAATAATATGCAATTATAGAACAAACTGACCGCTATTTAGGATTTGGTTTGATAAGCATGGAGCAAAAAGTTATTTTAGTGATATAAAGTGTATCATCTAGCTTATATCCTTTAGTGCATTGCTTATTAGGAAGTACACGTTACTATTTTTTGGGAAGTGGTTGTGATAAGGATAGGTTGATCTGATTTATTTTAACTGTTGTAAATATGAATGAGATACACGATATCGCGCTTTCTGACACATTTAACTATGCTTACATATATTTCCTCAGCGGGCGACCCGACGCCGGGCATTCACACCACGGACTGGGGTTCAATTCCCATTCGGACCGTCCCCCCGTAGCATAGACTGACTGACCTGCTACATGGTAAATTAAGTCTAATACGGCCAGACCGTGATACAAGAAAAAAGAAAACATATATGTATTTCCTCAGCAATCGTTTCGAAGAGTAAATCAGTGATATGTTGCCGGGGTTATAATTTATTTGTGAATATTAAACCATAAAGTAAACCACAAATCTCGCCTGATGAAGCCAACAAGTTCGTACATTCAAAACCATTAGCAAACCTGTCAAAGGGAATCATAGTAAAAAAAAAATGAAGCAAATACGTATGCCTAAGTGCGGGAATAGGATTAACAGCACTACACTGCCTAACGGTCAACTTCCTATCTGAGTCCGGATTTTTACTGCGCTCCAAGTGCAGTTTCATTTGACAGAACTGAGAGTGCAAGTAGCAGCGGTTTTCATGTTTTTTTCTTCTTTCTAATGTTGTTTGGAGGTAAAGTGGAAAAATAATCTCACCCAAGCTTCCGAACAACCCGTACGCGTAGTCGTCTGAGAGTGCACTATTATTTCAAATGCATAAAGAGAAACGCAAACGTGCAGTAGCTGAGGTCATAGCAATATTCATGGTACAGTGATGTATTGCAGCATATGCAGCAGAATCGTTCGCAGGGAAATAATAGCAAAAGTACAGTAATACTATCAATGACGACGGTTGCTCAATATAATTTAGATTGTGTTCGAAATTTAAGCAAAATGAATTAACATTTTCGTCTACTGCAGTAAATGATTAAGCTAGATAAATGTATAACTACTAGCTAAACCATACAAACCAGAACTTATAAATAAATGTCCAGAACAAACAAACTAAAATAAATAAGCAAAAATCCCAAATTGTTCAAAATGTTTGCTTCCAGTTATAGACTGCTACAGCGAATAGTTAATGTGATAAGAAAGAAACAAAAATCGAAATATTATTTTTTCTTAATTATTAATATAATAAATTAATATACTAATTGTTAAGTTAATAAATCCAATAAAAACGTTCATTTAATTTCATTGAGCATTATCCCACTAAGAAATAGTTAAAAATTCTCATAATAAAGTGATCCAATAGAACAACGCAGTAAGTAACTTACTTTAAACATTTACATTGATAAATTGTAAATCTAAGCTTTATTACATGCTCCGGTTGTTAAAGCTGATACTTCGTTCGTGTTTTATTTTGTGTATTTTGTTTTACATGTTTTTGAAAAAGCTTACTAACATGCATCTAGCATAGATAGAAAGATGCTGTATGAATTTTCTTATCGTGTTTTTACATCTTGCTATCGTGCGCTCTTTGCGTGCCGACAATCTGGTTCACGGGTATAGTAATTTGCATAACTTTCAGTGCAAGCAGGAAGTGTTACATTTTTGATACGATACATTTTGCTTGGCGTAATGCCTGAGTACGCCAGACGGATGTGTTGCGTTTTGCAGGGCCTTCGTTTTGTTTTTTTTTGTATTATTGTTGGGGGAAGTAGGAACTTGTCACATGCACTGTCGATCGGAAAATCGTGATCAACGAGAAACAGTTGCGTCATTAATTATTATTTTATTACGCATGATTGATGACTCGATAAAACTGATTCATTTTCCGTCCCACTGATTTTGTCGCTATCGGCATGATGAAGGTAGTAGGGTTCGGAGATAAAATGATGACGTAACAGGTTTAACATAGTGCTGCTGCATTCCAATGTTTATTGGTGTTGAATCCTGGTGTAGTGACAGTCATGTTGGATCGTGGACAATCGTTCACAATGCTGCTTTTAGGAAATAATCTTTCCCCTTGAACGCAATTCAGAAAAGATGAACGGAGAAAATGCATGTTAATAAAACTAATACTTATTAAATACAACTATTACTTCAAGTACGTTTCGATTTTCATATAATATACAAACAATTCACATCAATATGTGTTCTGTCGGGGACCCGTGCAGAATGTGGATGTATGGACAATAGGTATAAAAAAAAAACTACGAGAAATGTGATTAACTTCAAAACATGTTGGAGGTAACTATAGTAATCAATTAACTAATGTTGTTTCTCTTCTTCTTCTTGGCATTACGACTCATTTGGTCAAGCCTTCCAAATAATGGCTTGCTGGACTTAGTGACTACCTTGTACTTGAATAGGCAGTCCCCACTATTCGAGTAAAGGTCCGGAGGGGATTCGAACCCTGGTCTGGTTGTATGAAGATCGGAACAGTTGGAGAGCCGGAGGCTGCATGTTTTGAACATTTTTTCTCGTATAAAAAGCCGGTTTGTTTCCGTCGAAGTATACTCCATTCCCGGCCCAGATTGTCTGACTTATATCTCTCGCCCTGAGTCGTTGGGAGATGATGGAAAACTCTCTCTGTGTGTATATTCGAGAAATGGTCCGATAACCTCCGAAAGGTAGGCTTCAAATGTTGCGTTTTCCTGTACTCTCTGCATAATCGCTCTCTTTCTCCGTGGACCGCAGCATCACGACCGATCGGTTCCTGCACGAAAGAAATGTTAAAAATAAGTGAGTTCCATTATTTTGCGTTCATTTCTTCAATATCCCCCGTTGTACTAACACGTCTCACTGTGCAGCACAGTTTCACATCGTATGGTTGGTAAAATGTGTTAAAGCAGTTATGCTGTGGAGAGTGTTCAGTCGTATAGCCTGTTGCGCATAAGCAGCATGAGGTAGAAATATAACTCTTCGTTGTTACGTAGCGGGAACAAAACCGGAAACCAAAAAGCATACGGAAGGTTAAAAAAACAAACGGAACAAAAACAAAGCATGAAACTATACAACAGTTAAGTGTTTGGACGAGGTATTCAAGGTGTGTGCGGTTAGACCTCAGCTAAGTGTTTGCTTGGTGAAATGATTGTTGAACTACATTTAGGTGAACTGTGATTTAAACCGTTTTTTTAAAACAAGCAAAGTCGTTTAACAGTTAGCTGTGACATGTATTACAATTTATGTTAACTTATGTTATAATGAGTGCGTATTACGTAAAGTGTGTATTAAAGAATGTTTAAAAGTGTAACAGCTGTTCCCTGTAGTTAGGAAACTTTGGAGTGTCATATCACTAAGCACAACGGCCAACGCAGGAACGCCCATTAAATGTCGTAAGCTTAGTGACATTCATGCAAAGAGTTTGTGAAACAAAAACTTAGCAAAGGTTAGATGTTGCCCCATATTCAACTGCCTATCCTACGTCAAAAACCCGGAAAATATTGTAATTAAACAAAAATATACATATGCAGGATTATTGACTGCATTGCTTGATACATGTTGATCTGACTAATGTGTTAATCAAGGGTAAGTTATATGGAATTTAATTCAATTCGTGCGGATGCTTCTGTGCTAATGCAAGCTTATCTTACAAGATTGTAGTTAAAATTTTTAGAGTTGTATTTAATAATTGAATTATGTCCGCATTTCTTCGCATTATTGTCAGCTCCATTTGCACTAACTAATGTACAATATTCACACCACCTTCTAGTATTTTGCAGTTAAAAACTAATAAAACAAGAAAATCAAAACCAGGTGATTTTAAGTCACAAAAAAACATTAAAATACTTGACAGGTTTTCTTTTGTAGAGGATACTAAATAATTATTAGAGTTGTTATTTTCCCCAATGACAACGATTCAATAACTCTTTATAACTCAAGAAACGAAAACTAGATGGAACAAAGTACGTAGGAAATAATAATTAAATTTGTTAATCAATTTATTGTTGATTAGTACAAAAATATGAAAAGTATTTGTGATGTTTTATCTTCTATTAAGCTTTAATTACGTAAAGGCAACTTAGCTCATTTGGCCTTAGTGAGGAAAAACAAGATCTCAACTTACTGTTTAACGAGCGAATGAGCGAAGCACATTCATTAATTATAATGAAAAATGTAATTAATTTTTGGTCGGTCCACAGACTGTTTTCTGTTATTAATATTTCTACAGACCGTTAAAAACTTTCGCATATTATTAATTTGATAATGTGCCGATTATGTAAGTAATCTTTCTCTCAAGGGTAGGAGAAAATGCTGTAGGCTGAAGCGAAGTTGGTGAGGGATCTTTCTCTTTACCCATTAATTCTCCACCATGCAACCGAAAAGTAAAAGGTGTGACCTTCTGAATGAAAGTGATGCTTTTTGATACTTCTTAACGACAGAGAATAGCATGTACTGCATATATTTTTGAAGGGGTTTTATAGTTTCATGTTTTTGTGCCCTATACTGTTTGAAAGGAAACGTAATACTAGTTTGAGCATAGAGATTTTAGTAAATCATTGCAATTTAGAAGATATTATATTTGTAAAATTTTAATTTCATTAAAGAGAATGAAAAACTCCTTCGTCAAAATTGGTTAACATTTAACGAGTGCAATGTAAAATTTATGAAAACGGAATGCACTACAATATAAAAGAAGCAAATATAGTCACAAGTTATGCTATGTTTCAATACTGTACTAGCATACTTTGTCACAAGTTATGCTATGTTATTTATCATGCCGGGTTGTACCCATTTGGCAGTAGCGGGCGTTTGCAGCTTACAAAACAAACATATTTATATCTGAAGATTGTTTTACTTTTAAATCCACTGCCTGCAATTACTGGCGCCCATCAGGCTCGTCATCACCTCCTTGCGTCGTTACGGTTTAAAGATAGCCTAAGGCTAAAGAAACGTTGACAGATAAGTTGCAGACATAATGTGTTGTAACTTTTACGTTACCACTCCGCGAAAATCCCACACTTTTCACCTAGAGTGTTTGTTACCAGAAAGCGATTGTTTCATGCTTTTCTCTCAGCCATGATTATGCCAGATTTTCTGGCCACTTTGAGGCTACTTGTTACTTTTAGCATTGGACGTTTGACCGAGCTCTTCTCTCAAACCTTCAGTTTTCCCAAACCGGTCACGTGAAGTTGTTTTATTTAGCTTTCATTTAACTGATTCCGAATCCAGCAAGTTTCTCTTCCTGCTTTTCTCCCATGATACACTATCTTGCGCTAAGTCGTGTATGCGCTTTGCGTTTAACCGGTGACGATCAGTTAAAGAGTAACACGGCATTCCCGTAGTGCATTGTGGAGTAACACTAACAGAATGTTTACTTAAATTATGGTTTATGTATTTATTTAGAGACAGTACAATACTTCCACCTCATCATCCATTTGCACCTAGGGCTGAAGATTGTTGTTGACTGAGATGCCAGTCTTGTATAATACTCTGTCAAAATACTTCAACGATTTGTCTTATGATCTGATGCATAGACGGAAATGTGTTTTTTTTTAATTACAACTATGCAATTGACCGTAAGAAACTGGACACAACTGGGCTGAAGTCTACCATGGTGGACAGATGTATGAGGAATTCATAACAGAACAGGTACCAATTCCCATCCGGGTTGTTTATATGCCGCTGCTATGCACTGCAGCTTCAAAATAATAAAATTGTAAGAAAGGAAACAATGAATAGGACAAAAAATATGAGTATGTCAGCTATTTGCCATGTAAAGGAATAAAAAACAATTAGTGTTTTAAATGAGAGGTTTACTTTTGCCTAATTGATTCACTAGTCAAAAGTACCTAAATGACTGTTTGTATTGCTTCTAGCTTGTTACTAGCTAGCGCAATAAAACTTCCATAATTACTGAATCTCAAATTTATATTGTTTTTTTTTTTTTAGACAAAAGCACGTGAAATGGCATTCACTGAAAAAATATACAGACAATTATGGTTGTCATGATAGTTTTTAGCAAAACGCTCTTCTATACCAGTGATGTAACAAATTGACATATTTAGTTGCTCCTTCTTTTATTATTAGAATTTCGAAAGGCTTACCAATTTCTAGATGTCGGGACATGAATTTATCCACTAAAGAATAGTACGAGAAAGAGTGTGCATGGGATTCGATTCACGGTCTTGCCATGAAAAAATCGGCACTGCTATCGCCTCATCCTTCGAAGCTAACAATTTACAGTATAATAGTTTTCAGACAAATAAGAGCTAAATAACAATTTTAGGCGGTCCGGCGCGCGGATCGTTGGAACCTGTCGACTATCAGTAGTTATTTGTTATTTGTCTGTTATTTTAGACTGTTATTTGTTACTGGAAAGTCAACTTAATCAACGATGCGTCTAAAAAAACATTTGCCAGTTTAAAAATATTTAATAGCAGTAAACCTATACCTAAAATCAAGTATTGTAAACCAATTTCATCGCAGACTAGATCGCTTTTACGCCTTAACTGAAACATAGTAATTGATATTGCGATAGTGGGCTGGCTTAGGTGCAATAGAACGAGACCTAACAATTTTAATAAGGCTTAAGATTGGTACTTCATAATGTTAAGTGTTTATTTTGTACATTGGTTTCGACTCTCATTCGGTTCTATATTATTGCTGTCAATTTTTAGGAATGTCGCTACTTGTGATTGTGATCGACCCTTCTCTAACCTGTGAGGTTCAGGTTATTAAGGTTCAAATCTAGTTCAAGGGAGGGTTTTCGTTACTGTTGGGACTTGATTACATTATATTTAGAGGCTTAGATTTTTTTTCGGACAACCCAGGATTACTAATTACCAACATCATTTTGTTTTTTTATTCGGTTATATACCTACTATTAACTTGAAAAGAAAAAAAGAAAAGAACAACATGGCAACATGTGTTACTTGATAATTTTCGCATAGTCCGTCTGATAAGCTCTTGAAATTGTAGTAGAAGAAAGGTATTAAAAGAAGATATGTTTCAAATTTTTCTTTACAGTTTGCATTTGAATGAAACAGGATGCTGGTGCCACTAGCATTGATTTTAACATTCATCTTGAGGATACAGATTTTGGCGGGGAGTTTACACATAAACGGACACAATCAAAATGATTTAAATTCCTTGCCACAACAGCAACCACAACCAAACATTCTGCCGACAATCGTACCCGAAGAAAAGGTAATATATATTATGATATCATCATGTAATCATGTTTTTTCATAATAATGTTTATAATACTTGTGATTTGTTATGTGTTAAAGGTTTTTCAACCAGGCATTCATCCTCATGGAGTAGTACGGTATCATCATCTGATCAGCAATTCGCCGAACAGCAATTATTTTGTATATTATACGGACAATATTGCCGACCACCAAGGTTCGCAGTATGTTCAAGGGTAAGTAAATAAATGATGTGTAATGTAATATTAAGTAACGAACTGTAAAGATAATTTATGATCATTTATAAATTTTAGGTACAGCATTCAAAACAACGATGTTATGTCAGGACCGATTGCATACAGTTCGAATTCAGTTCCTATCCAACTAGTTACGCTAGTTCAACCGAGCATAGGAAAGCAGGAAATTCTGAATGTGTCGGACAATACATATGTTGATGATAGTGGAATTAAGAAGCTTGTTTCAAGCACCCAGAATTTAGTGAGCAATGAAGATGTGGTAGATATCAATAATGCTCAAGAGGGTGTCGTAGAACCTGCTCAAAATGTGTCAGAACAGTACACAAAACCAGCAGATAGTGTACCAAGTGAGAGCCAACATACGGACAAGAATGAAAGTTTTGATCAGCCAATCATTGTAAGTGATAGCGATGGAGCTGAGTCGAGCAATAACCCAAGCCGTCAGCTCAACAACAACAGATCGCATGGAAAGCAAATTAATGTCGAAATTCTTGGCGAATCGGAAGACCACAATAATGGGCAATATTTGAAAGAAACTACAATTTTAGCGAGCAAACCGGCCGAACCGTGTGATGAAAACAATAAGGAAGAGGGAATTCTGATTACCAAACAGGAAGTAACCACAATCAATCCAGTGACAGTAACAAGACTTCGAGGATCAACTGCTGCTCGTTTGAGCCAGAGGTACAAGGGTACACCAACAACTGAAACTTCCAATGTACTTGTTTCAACGACACCAAAAAATTCTCCCACCGTTGTCACTGTAGCACCAAAACCGGTATCTTCAAGATATTTGGCTCCAATCCAGGTCGGTTTACGTTTATCTAACGCAGATAAATCCCACTCAGTCGAGGACTGTCATGATGGTGGTGAAAAGCTGAAGGAGCAAACTGTCGTGGAAGTACAGAAAAGTGTAAATATAAAGAATATTTTAATAAACCAAGAAACCCCAGCGCATCAGTTTGGTTCCAGGACCAAAATTATAAATCAACCGGTGTATGTGGAGAAGCCAATCGAACGTATCGTGAAACAACCGGTGTTTATTGAAAAACCAGTCGATAGGATAGTAAAACAGCCGGTATATGTAGAGAAACAGGTGCAGCAGATCGTCAAACAGCCAGTGTACATCGAAAAACCCGTACCTGTGCCGGTGGACAGAATTGTGGAGAAGCCTGTTTATCATACACGTTACGTCGATCGACCCGTTCCCGTCCAGCATCAGATACACGTTCCAGTGGAAAAGATCGTGGAAAAAACTGTACCGGTGGAAAAAATTGTGACACAGACAGTAAAAGTCCCTTACCCAGTGACTCACGTCATAGACCGACCAGTACCGGTAGAGAAAATTGTGGAAAAGCCAGTAACTGTGGAGGTTTCACGTTATATTGATCGTCCTTATCCCGTAGAGAAGATTGTTGACCGTCCAGTCCCAGTAGAAGTTCCGGTAGAAAAGATTGTTGAAAAGATTGTTGATCGTCCAGTAGAAGTAGAACGAGTAATCGAGAAACATGTTCAAGTTCCGGTACCGGTGGCCGTTGAAAAGGTTGTAGAAAAGATTGTCGATCGTCCCGTGCCTTATCCGGTAGAAAAAATTATTGATCGTCCTTATCCAGTGGAAAAGATAGTGGAAAAAATAGTTGATCGGCCCTATCCAGTACAAATACCAGTACAGGTACCAGTACATTATCCAGTGGAGGTTCCTGTTGGTATACCAATCCCGTACCCAGTAGAGAAATACATAACGCTTCCGATTCACGAGCCGAAACCAACGCATTCCATTATAAAAACTGTTCATCACGAGCATTTTGACATCGGCGAGTTTCTGGCACAAAAGAAGAAGCACTTTGTCGATCACTTTTTCCCCAAGTCTCACCATCCTTCAAAGGTAAGTTTAGAATCACCGACAAAGTACGTAATTCAACCGAACTTTCGGTATCCAAAAAATGATCTGCACTATGGAGCGTCAGCATCGATTCCTGTCATAGTGGATGGAAATCATCTGAATGTACAAACACACTTTTTACACGAAACCCCAAACCCTGTGATGGGCGTAGTCCTCAATGGTGAAGCTTATGCAGGTATGTTTAGCATGAGCTGAATGTTAAATCTTACCAGCTGTGATTAATAATGTTTATGAAATATTTATTGCAGGAAATTTCGGTTACATTCATCATGAACCAGTTGTGAAGGATGACTACGTAGGGCCTACCCCATTGCTGGATGATCATTGGGCAGCTAAGAGTGATGTAAAATTCCGGCGAAGCCCAAGCTATGGCAAGAGTCTACGTATCGAATATGGAGGATTTAAGCCTCCACTAGTGCCATCTGTGGAAATAGACGAACACGGTGTTCCCTTGTCAAAAACGAACAATTAAGTTATATCACCATTTGGTTTTGTGGTTAATGAAGTAAAGTAGAAGATTAATGAATTAAATGTGTTGAATATTGGTTGCTTATTTATTATTTGTTTTTTTTCTTAAGGCAATAAATGTTTTGAAAACAATAGATACAACAACAAAGTATGTAGTTAAATTTAAATCTGTCAATGAGGTTATTGTTTATAAGTAGTTCTGATAAGAAAGTATTTTTACGTGGCAGTAAAGAAAAAAATGTTATTTTAAATCAAACTGTTGTATTATAAACATTTATTTACATAATTCCATAAAATCCAGGAAAATCTATATGTTTATCAACGTATTATAGAAATGAAAACCATAATCCGAAACCGATTGAAATATTTTTCTTTACAGCATTTATTAATACTTTTATTTAATTTTTCAAATGACGTCCTGGGCAAAACTGATTTGACTTGAAACTCTTGTATTCTAAACACTTATTTACTTGACGGAACAAATAAGGAATGAGCTATAGCATGATCCTCGCTCAGGGATCCCCAATATTAAACGGGAACAAAGCAAGAAAGATAGAGATGAAGAGAGAGGGAAGAGATGGCACGTCGATTACTCCAAGAAGCAACCCAGCGGTAAATGCGCCTTAAGCCCGATAACGTCTGGGTTATCATCAAGGGAGATTCAGAATTTGGCACCGAGTTCAGTGGGGTGATAGTTAAACACCGTAGCAACCATTTTGTTAATTCTATGATAGTTAGTATTTTTATGGCTATGTTTTTAAGAAACTCTACACGCTAGTATATGTTAAAGCTGTTACTCTATAGAACCTTCTACTCCCAGATAGTTCATTTCTTACTTATTTACTTAGTTATGTCATACACGCTAGGTACTGCGAATCCCTATACGAATTGGGGTGACAACAGCATTGTACAGTAGTAATAGTAGTAGTAGTAGTAGTAGTACTGTTAGTAGAAGTTGTAGTAATATTAGTAGTAGTAAAAGTTGTAGCAGTAGAAGTATTAGCAGTTGTAGTAGTAGTAGTAGAAGTAGTAGAAGTAGTAGAAGTAGTAGAAGTAGTAGAAGTAGTAGAAGTAGTAGAAGTAGTAGAAGTAGTAGAGGTAGTAGAAGTAGTAGTAGTATTTGAAGTATTATAAGTAATAGTATTAGTATTATTAGAAGTATTATAAGAAGTAGTAGAAGTATTAATAGCAGTAGTAGTGGTAGTAGTAGTAGCAGTAGCAGAAACACCCCTAACTTTTGTATTGCACACTTTGGAAAACTCTAACTTTAAATGAATGGAAACTTAAAATCAATCAAACTTTGAATGAATTCTGAAACTTTCATTATACCACAGGGGAAGGTTTACAAGATTGAACAACAGAGTATTAATTAATAAAGAAAAATTTTAAACGTAATAAATAACCAACATTTTATTTAGAGTAATAAATTAATGATTTCTAAATAAAATTGATCTTTAGAGATATTCAAAAATTTGAAATTGTTAGATAAATAAAAAAAAAAACAAGAACTGTAAAAAATCCCTGTAAGTCGGGTTTTTAGTTGAGTTATTAAATGACACAGGAGCATAAAGCATGGTATAGAAAGGGTTTGTTTTTAGTGTAGGGTAAATTGATTCACGCACATTTAGAATGATTTAAATTATCATGTCCTTTTATCCAGTTTTTGTGCTTCGAGGTCTCAAATAAATGTTGCCAATCTTTTTATATCGCCAGTCTCCCCGCTTGGTCCATTGGGAATCTGCAGGTTTCACTCCACCGCGTCGATTGGTTAGAAAAGGTCTTTGTACAAATTTAAGATTCAGCAAAAAGATGAATGGCTCGCATGGAAAAAATGAACTATGCATTAGATGTGAACTAAACATGTTTGTTCATACGATTGTTCAGTACCGAGTGCAGGTTTAACAGATTAAAAAACCAGCCTTATGCTTTTTACAAGAACCGAAACCGTAACCTTGCATAAATTTCATTATTTAGCAAAATAGTCAGTTACATCATTCGCGAGTAGTACGGATTCATTAGCATCGTTCATCAAACTGATCTAGACATATTGGCCCCTAAATGTGTACATAAGAAACATCAAAATAACCTTGCAAACCTTACTTTGTGCATTCAGCTTGTAAGTCTGACGAAACTGTGTGGGTTTTTGTGAATATTAACGTGACAGCTGCTTAAACAAAAAAAATCACAGCTTCACTGCATTCGATCCAGCGATCGCTTATATATCTTATAGCCTTTATCGGAAAAAGTTGATGCGCTCGTGATGGCAGTTGATCGTAAGATCGATGTTACAAATGAGCTTCTGTTGTTAAATTGTTTTGCACCGTTCATTGAAATGTGCTTATTGATGGGTACTGCCAAAGCTAGACCCCGGAAATTATGGTGCGATGAGCCATACTTTTGATCACATCCGTCTGTAGGCCATGACACAAAGATAGTTTAACCGCCAGACACCTGATTTACTTACAATTAACCTACTCACGGAGCCCTCTAGGGGCATTGGGAGGTTTCACTATTCTTGTCATGATAGAGGCAGAGAGGTTGGGAGTGTGTTATTTTATAGTGTAACATTACATCCTTGAGAGGTCTATGCCAGCCATCTTTGAATTGCATCCGCAACGAGATAGTCTGTCCTGGTTTGGAAGGGTTTTATAACGATCCTGCCGTGTGAGACCGTAGTCGCTATCTCCTATACCACCAAGCCACCCAATCCTAAGCAGGTTAAGGTGTATGAATAGGATACACGACAGCTGCATTTACTTTATCAAATAACACATCAAGTCTCTATGTTAAAAGGAACAGGTCTTCTATGGTTGTATAACCTCGAGAGGTCTAGGTCTACCATCTCTGGCTTTCGTGACTTGAATGTACCCGCAACAGGATAGTCAGTCCTGCGTACGGGGGAACGGTCCGAATAGAGTTCGAACTCCATATCATTTGATTGGACACCGATGATGTAAAACTAGTTATCAATTTGATTACAGTATTGTAGTTTTTGACCATATGTTTAGAATCGTTTATCCCCAATATATCGTCCTATTTTGAATTTAGCTTGAATTCCAAGAGCTATCTCGGAAGAGAATCTATTGACCCTCAGTCAACAGTTTTTAAACGCCTTTATATCATTATGATAGTAGCAAATATTCCTGTACAGCATCGATAGTGTCTTCCCCGTAATACATTACCATCACCTAGAAAACGTTGATAATTTTGAGACCCTTAATAAGTTGTTTGAAGTGTACCAACAATTACGACATCTAATGTTTTCGATTAAATTGCTTCCTTCGAGTGGCTGTTCCGAGATCCGATCATGATTACTACAAATGAATGGTGAGAAGCAGAAACAAAGAGCAAATCGCAAAAACAATTTTCAGCTTTCAAGTGGTGAATCAAAAGGTGTTTGGAGTGGTAGTTTGCGTTGAATTGTACGTATTTTTTACGAGATATAATTTTACACATTCATTCAAATGAAGGTCTTTAAGAGGAATGATTTTCTCGCGCATGGCTCTGCACAAATATAGGCCATAAAACCCTACACTGAACATTTCATTTTGGTTTTGAAATCATTCCAATCCCTTTGCCAATCAGTGAATATCGTGAATGTGCAAGACCTTAAAATGCTTTAATTTCCTTTCCTTGTTCCTTGTGGGTTATACGAGGCCGACGTCTGTAAATGTCATTAGCTGCAACATCGTTCATCCAGTCGTTCAACATGGTGTTGTTTTACTTTATCGGAAATATCAATCAACCATCACTTACGACTTCGGTAATTCATGCGTTGAACACAACCTTTACATAAAGTAATGGTAAGGAATGCTAACATTTTTCAATCGATGGAGTTGAATATATTAATTGTGGTACATGTTGGCTTGACTTCAATGGGTTTTGTATAGGTAAAAGTACATGCACAACTGGTCGTCTCTCTTGACCGGAAATACATATTCATATCTTTAAAACGAGTTGTCTTATAAATTCAACGCAAGTGATGAGATGGGTATTTCGTGAGGAATGTCATGTATCGCACACGAATACCTGTACGTTGATGATGTTATTCGTTTTTGTCCGCTCACTTGGCATATATGGCGAAGTAAAATAAACGTAGACATAATTACAATACCATCTTAGCATAAATATATTTCTATTCCAACATACGTCACAATTATATCGAAAATTTGCTTAGTTTAGTGTGAGTTTGCAGCGCATACCTGGATTATTCGTAAGTGCTGTGATACAATATTCGCAGGTTCTGTTCGATGTGACTCAAAGGTTGGCTAAGCATTAAAATTTCTTTCATTAATCTCCACAGAATCCTTTCCAAGAGTCTATATATTTTGCAGAGTTAGCTTTTCGTTAACAAACATTTAGTAAGTTTGTGTTATTTTAGCAACACGAACGTGTTGTTATCCTTCAGTCTGCGATCGTTCTGTACGTAGAACAGATATGATTTTCCTTTCACATATCTTCGAGGTTGAAGAGCGACTAAAAAGGTGGAGTAGTCACTAAATGAGGAAGTAACAGCAAGTAAGCGTACATGATGATGATATTACTTACAAAAATTTATATCTGCTGAAGGTTCTCATTCTATTACAACATACATGATCAGCAGGCGTGTATTAGAACGCTGCAGTGAACAATATTTTACACGTTTCTACAGAAATTCCTTTTTCCAAATGTTTTCCAATATGCAATTCAATCAAACGATTATTTCCATTGAATATCTAAACATTACATACCTTTTCAGTAGAATGATTGTCTGGAATATCTTAATACTATTGATTGTTTCTATTTATTTCTTTTACGTATGCAACGTTAAGTTTATATGAATTCATTACATGGAAACTCTAACGCTTTAGTCGTAACACAATTTCACTGAAAGTGGCAGTAATAATAGGAAACAAACCCAGCGACACACTGTTTGTACATTCAAAACACCAAATTTAAAGTGTTTATCTCCAGCTATCATCGATTACAATGAAACTAGGTGCAAAACTACAACAAAGAATAGTTATATAACGGTGGGAAAGCAATTGGAATAACGAATAACGTGCAAAATAGAGAAAAAAAAATCTTCATTAGGAACACTTGACTTGGTGGTTGCATAGTTCAATGTTTGCTCTCACGAGTCGATGATTTGACCACAAATTTTCAAATATCCTCTTGAATAGCATTATACACGGCTTTCCACAATCGAAAGCAAAACATCGAAAGTGTATTCATATAGAGATAATGTTTATGTTGTGTAGCTGTTGCAGATCACATCTTTACGAGGAGCATTTACGGGCCGAAATAAGTAGGTGAGTAGCTGCACAGAAGTGTATAATGAGGTGAGCACCCATTTAGCACAGATAGCTAGTTGAACAATTTTGAACTGTTCGAGAAAATGACTTGGCCGATCATTTGCAGAAAGGTATGTGTTGATTGAGGATATCGGTGCACTAAAAACTTAACTTAAAAAACGATTTGCATGGCCTTCATTCTGGCAACTTAAACATATCCCAGAAACTATACCTAATTGGACAATGTATCAAGAGTTGGCATCATGTTGGTGTTATAGAGCTAATAGTTATATTTTTGAATGTATTTAGCGAACTGGTTTTTAACGAGTTATCAGTGAAGATTGAAAGATTGTATATTTTTTGTATTATATATACACTTGTATTGATTATTTGATCGCTATGCTTAACTTAATAACTGTACTTAACTAACTTAACTTAATGCACCTACTAGTAACTGAGTACTTTATGGAAATATTTGTTTTCTGAAGATCAAAATATTTATTCGATAGTTTAGTAATTAGACTAAATATGTGACATTGGCCTTTATGGAACTAACATCGAAACAAATGCTTGAAAATGTTTAGAGATTAAAGCTATAAGCTTATGACAGCTGAAGACACTTGGAATGAAGATGTTTGATGACTCGATAAACTATGAATAAATTTCAGGTTGAGTACAAATACACTGTTGTAATCATACAGTATCTACACCAACCGCCATTGGCACTGCTGCTTGTTATACAAATTGATTGACTTATTGAGAAAAGGAATTGAGTAGAGAGCGGATAGACATATCACCAGTTAGAGGTAGTTGTACACTCTACACTAAAACCAGCGGAAAAGAAAGAAAATCCCAGGAAGCTGGATTACTTAGTCGTACTGAGGGCTACCTCGCAGAAAAAATAAAACAGAAAATAAACGACCGATTCTATCGAGATCTACAGTCTTCTCAAGGAATTATTGCGGATGAATGCATATCCATACACAGAAGACTTCCGAGACATTTTATAAATATTGTTTTGAATTCAAGGGACTGATGATTCAGTAACAGACAATACAAATCCCACATGAGAAACCATATTTATAAATACATGAAAAAATCATTTATTCAACCGAGTACACCCGGGATAAGGTGCCCTTTCACGGTTTGGAGAAGGAAATGTCTCTAAACCAATGTGAATTGCATTATCTTTTATGTTTAATTTTAAGTTAAGTTTATAAGCAATACGGCCTGGCCGTTCTTAATGAATAAAAAAAAAAAAAAATCATTTATTGATTGGAGCTTTCATACAACATGGACGACCTTGTTTAAACTGTGGGTTCTTTAACGCCATACATATGTGCTGCACAATAAGTGTGTATGCTATCAAGTAACTTTTTCGAGTATTGGTTCCTTCTTTTCACGTGTGGTCTTCATGTATTTCAGATTCTACGTGCTCAGTTGTTACTGTGAATGCGCATGCAGATCGCCTTGTGTCAAGTTCAAATTGCAGTGCGCATTGCGCGTTCCGCCGTCATTATAGAAATGCACTTATGTAACAGGTTGATCGTTTTGTCCGGCTGATCTGCTCTTGGGCGCGAAAAGTTGATTGGAAAGAGAAATCTATGTTTGTACTCACCTAGAGTAGTGATGCATGTCAATGCATTTATATTCGTTGAATAGTGATGTACGTGTTTGTAATAAAATTCCAAACGATTGTGTTTGTGTACTTAAAAAAGTTTATACATAATACTCGCTCGTACCATTTGAGATTGCGCATTTTGTTATGTTTATACATTTTTTTCCTTATCGATCATAGATTGGATAAGATTTAAGTTATAATTGTAAATGTTGCCATCATGGTGTGAGAAGAATGATAGAATTTTAAATAAATGCAAAGAAACCTACATGTTTCGCAAAATTATTAATTTAAAGAATTAAACTATTGTGTGCGGTATTGAGTAGCAGTCTCTATTCGAAGATGGGCTATGAAAGTATAGCGTATGAAATATAAATAAAATGCTGCCTTGAGACTAACGGATCAATGTAATACTCACGTTTCGCGCAAAGTAAAACTGCCACATTCATTTAAATTCCAGACGTTTGCTTTGGATCGTCACCAAGGGAAGGAAAGGTAATTTTTTCTGTTGAAACCGGTTACCAACCATGTTTGCAGCTTGCACTCTCGCTAGTCAATACTGTAGGTTGGATTTGGTGTGGGTTATTTTCATCTGCTTGCTATCATCCGGTTCGACTACTTTCTTGTGGTTCATTAATTTCTAAGACTTTTATAACAACACCACGTGCTCGATGTGCTAAAGCCGGAGCGTGTGCGGATGCAACTGATTTTGCGGAAAGACAGTATATTTTCTTCCGCTATACTGTCAAAGTGCTGAGATGAGTTACGGGAAGTAGCATGACTCCTTTTTAATCGCATCTCAATCGGACGGACGTTGGCGGATCCGGACATTTCACCCGGTTTCCGAGATATCGTTGCTGTGCGATTTAATTATGCTAAATCATGACATAACACCATTGAGGATGTTTACATGTAATACCATGTGGTAATACGGTCACCGCAAACTAGATGCAAAGGGAAGTCTATAAATGAAGGTGACATATCAAAACGGAAGTCTAAATCAGTGAAAGGGGAGTAAATTCCCCAATGCGCGTACACGCTTCAGTGTGATGAAATGCGCGATATTATCCACTTTCTTGCCAGAATCATATCGTTGCATGATTGATGCGCCGTTTTTTAAATGTGGTAAGCTGGTAAATAAAGGTGTACAAAATTGACAGACGATACTTATAACACTATGCACCTATGATTAGATGTGTAATTATGTGCTGTTATTGTTTTCCTCCCTGTTCCCTGTGACTTTGCTGTAATTATTTGCTGCGAGTGCGGAACAAAACGACTCGTTGGGATTAACAATGAAAAGAGTTCCCACCAATTGTTGTTTCTCTCTCTCTCTCTCTCTCGCTCTCTCTCTCTCTCTCTTTCTTCTGGTGTAACGACGTGTTTGATTGCCATTTCTTACTACAAATAGTCTCGGAGTGCTTGCTTTCTGAAACTGTCCGGAAGGGATTTTGGTACCAGTCCTGTTGTGTATGAACTAGATCGTAGTGAAGTTCTAATTTCACAGAACCCATACCTATGCCCAAAAATTAGAATGCACTGCAATTTTGGAACCCTAAACCATTTTGTCGTTCGTATTTTATTGGAGCACGAGCATTGCCTAAATCAAACAGATTTTCAACATCAGTTTATTCACTATGTGAGAAGGGAACAGCTCAACTAAATGGTAGATATATCAACCATCAACCATTTAGTTGATAAAATGTTTCGCTTAGTTCAAAGCAGAAGTATGTATTGCTTTCCTTTTTACCTTTTTTTATAAACATCGGTTGTGAGGAATCCAAAAATTTGTACGTATGAAAAGAATTATAACAAATTATCTTCATTCTATAGATTCTTTTCTAGTGTATTTCATTCAGGTATTTCTAAACAACTTCTTTAATTTGGTGAAAATTTAACGAAATGCCGAATTTATTAAAAAAATAACAAAATAACTTGAAGTTGTTAATGTGAAATACCGATCATAAGACGTTAATTAAGCTGTAAAAACTATTTTATCTGTATACCTGGAACCGTTGAAATATGTCTTGAATTAAGTTTTTATTATGTACTGTGTATTACGATAATATTTAACACATTTTTTTTAAATTTATGTATATTTGCTAGCTCAAGATCGTTCACCGACATTCACTGAATGATCGTATTGATTCATAATGGTAGTTTAACTTCCTTGGATTACAACGTTTGTTCCCTGTTTATCTCAATTGCCTTTCGTACATATTTGGTAGTTTGTTACCATGCTATGTGTTTTTCAGCTTAAATCCCAAAACGAAGTTTCCGGCATCGCGGCAAGAGCAAAACAGCATGCTTGAATTGGAAACGGTCTCTCTCGCGGCTGGTCGTTCACGTTGATTATTAGTACTACATTCAATACATGATGATGCATGCAATCAATTATGGCGAACGTCAATGCAAACAAGGAAGCTATTGGATGAGTTTCCATTATGGGCGGAATGAAAAATCTATCAACTGGAAAATTATGTTTTTACTAAGTCAGTATCAGTATAAGCTTATTTCATGGTTTTTGAGAAAAGGAGCCTTTTATGTTATTGTTGGGTTGTTTGTATACTTTTCTCATCTTCTATTTTCTATATTTTGCATACTGAATAATTGGACATGATAGGGAGACGAGAAGGGTCACTCATGTCGGGATTTTTATTCAGAATGGGCCTATTGTTAAATGTACCGTTACCGACTGTACTGCGAGGCATTTATCTAATGACGTCTACTGTTGAAAGCAAATCAGTTTGAACTGTTTTAAATTGGTTTGGTTTATTAAGAGTTTTTCAATGAAATTTTGGTTTTTGTTTAAGTTGTTATGCTTGTTGAATGACATTGAAACAAACACTGCAATTATTTAAGCGTCACCTTCCAACATGCTTTGTGACGTCGAACACATTTTCATTTTTAAACGGCTATTTAAATAAGGTCATTTTGTGCTGTTAACTGATGCGGAACTTTCCCTTTCTTTTTCACGTTAGCTGCAAGTCACTCGATGTGTCTGCATTATTCCAGTGCCTTGAAGAGGAACATCCCGATAGGACTCCAACGAGTGGTTGGGAACCAACTGTCAACGGCAAGCACTTGTTGCGTTACTTCCTTCCATGTAACTAAACCGAACGGTGTGGGTAACGAAGTTGTGAGAGAAAGTTCGACGCCAGGCAAAACTCTACCTGGCGGCAGCATAGACAAGAGAGAATAGCGATGTGTTGGCTGCCAATGAGGCGTCGCGGTAGAGGATGACCGGTTGAAGAGATGGTTGTGCCACCTAATGCGACGGGTGAGCGAATGTGTGTGAGTTGAAAGAAATTCCGCATAGCATGTATGTTTCGCACTCATCCATCCCGCGGATGTGTGGCTTTTCGTGCGGTAGGAAAGAAATGAGAAGAAAAACATTTTATAGTAAACATTTCTTTCGTTTTAAACTCAGTACCGTCTTGGCGGCAAAGGAGTGCAGATCGTTGAATGAAGCTTACTGTGCAATAGTGTGGACAAATTTTGTTTGTTGGATATGTGATGCATTGTTGGTGTTTTGTTTCTCACATCAGAGAGTGATGGATGTTTGATTTTAATACACGATCAAAGTGTTTGTTTGCATGGTTCAAATGAATGCTCACAAAAGACGTCGCTGCTATTGAAGAAATCACCTGTGTGATAGTTGAAATGGTGCGCTGCTAGTTAAATAGCGATTACGTTTGCTATTTTTGTTGTTTGTTACGCATCAAAGTTATTGCAATACGGCCAAACAATTGTTAAAGTGAATTATGAAAAGTGAAAACAGGCTTATGCTATTTGGGGTTCAGTAAAACATCACATAACTACATAAATAGTACAACTTGTAAAAACACAAAGTGGTTACCGAGCCATTCGGGAGTATCCTTATATAGGAGAGGTTGTGATTGCAAGTACCATAAGACATGCGGAAGTACTGGGTAAGTGATTGTTCTAGTCGACAGAGAAAGCTTAAATTGTTTTTCAAAAGACAACTGCCATTTCTATACTAAGAGGGGAAGCCAATACATTAATAAGGAATTTGATAATGAGCATATCAATGACTTTTCGCTTTCTGACTCTGTTTTTCGTCGCTAGTGGTTTGATGTTACTTGAATGAACCGACGCTATTGAGGTCATGAATGAACTTACATCGTGGTAATAAAACTGCAAACCCAGAATCTGATAGTAATTTATGATTACAACGGTAGCTGAGCATTTGTATCGATTCGATAATACTTCGTCGAAAACACACGCGAGGATTGCACAGTGAAATATTTTGAAAGCCCATAATTTTGTGGTAGACGGAAACAGAGCTGGCAAAGAAATGAAGAAGACAAATAATCATGTTAATAAGAGTATGAGAAAAAGAAGCTTCACAATGAAGCAACCAAAATACTGGCATAAGATTCGTGCCTCAATCCTGCACTCGCGATCGTTTGTTGTGGTTCAAGCGCACTCGATAAAGCACAAGCGAATGCGTGAATTGTGCTGCGCAGATCAAGATGCGCTGAACTTTGTAAAGTGTTCCTCTCAGCGAAAAAGAGATACGCAATAGTGTTAAATTGAAAAAGCATAGAAACAATACCAAAAGCATATGATCAATGTGGTAAGAGCACTACTGAAGTGTATTACTCGCTTGGATAACAATCGATATTTGAATCGATCACATTGAATCGGAAAATTACACAGGGATATCAAGCAAAATTAGTAGAGAATGTCGGTCAAGAAATGTGATTTTCAAAATTTGAGGCGAATAACTAATGGTTGTTTTGTTTGATTTTTTGGATATGTCCGAATTTGTACTGGCTGAGAAACATAATTGAATTTCGTATAATTTGTAAAGATCAAAACGTGATTGAGTGAAGGTACACTTTTCTTTGAATAGAATAGTAAATGGTAAATTGTTGTTACTGCATAACTAAAGCATAAACACATGAACATGCTTTTTCATTTTCGTAGAATGTGTTTCGTTTTTTTAGCACAAACGATAGAACTCTCCTGTAATAACTCTTCTTACGACTCTGTCGTAAGTAAACCTGTAAAAACTGTATTTATTTTCGGAAGTTGTGTTTCAGTTAAATTACACTGGAACAATATAATTGGCACATTAACAGGTTGTATTACAGGAGCGCAAATTTGTAAGATTGTTGTTGTTTAATCGGTTTTTAGATACTGAATTACCTTTGATATTGTTTGCCTCTGTAAATTTGTCGGAACTAGAAAATTTGAGATCTGCATTTCATATTTATAGACAGTCCAATGCTGTAGGGTTGCGATTCACACATTTACAGTTACATACCAAAATTATACAATCCTGGTCACAATTGCATACGATATAGTGACAGATACAATACAAACGAGAAATTCAACTGATTTATGATAAAATGTATGTAGCTGTAAAATTTGTCTTATAATAATCAGGTAACAGTACAAGTAGAACAATATATTTTTAAAATAAATAAAATACTCAATAACAAACCGGCAATCTAAGATATGGGGAAATATGCACGGAAAGAATATTTTCTGTGGCTTTGAATAATTGCACTAAAACCGACATTTGAAACGGAAGCAAAGTGTTTGCGCAGCAACCTATATGAAACATTTGCCTAACGTTTGTTAACGAAGGTGTCAAAAACTCCACCACACATTCGAAAGAAAGACAGAAAATGAAAGCATTGAAATAATTAACATTTACCCTTACGATGGATCCAAAAATATTGTACGCCATTGCTTGGAAAATGAAACAAGCGGAATTTGTTCTGTGAAGCTTTGTTTGTGGTTTTGCTACAGATACATTTCCGAAACAGAAGAAAGCTAGTTTTGGCCATGAACAGTGCCCGAAGTGAAATAGAAGGTCCAGCATTAACAAGCTGACCTTTGCAATGGTTGCCATGCTGGACGTTCGAAATTCGGTAAGAGCCATATATGGATGATTCACAAAAAAAAAAAAACGTTTTGCCATAGCTTCGTTCTTGATCTGATCGATTTGACATCAATGCTGTCAGGCTTTTTTAAGATTGTTCAACATTTTGCGTAATTCGTCACGGACGATCGAGCATTCGTGTTTGCGTTGAAGATCACGGGTAATGAAAGCTAGAGAAACACTGAATCCATTAGCACCACAAAAATGGAATTGCTTCCTTAATGGTTTACCCGGTTTTGCACTTTCGCGTCGTCGGCATAAAGAATATGAAATGATTATCGGATTAAGGCTCCTTTCTTGGGATCAATGTTAGTAATTTATGGTTTTGCAGGTATTTATCTACGTGGGAAGTGTTGGCATTGCAGTTAACCGGCCATCGTACACAAATAGAAATATTTGAATGTTGCTAATTATCTTTCCTTTTTGTAGCTTCTTCTATTGTTACCCTTGACCGTCTTGGGAAGCAGATCACCCGCAGCTGTGTTTGAAGATGTGTTTGAACTAGGCCGTCCCAATGCAGGCTTCCGGGCGACGACCGAAAGTCGGAATGTAAGATTTAGTGTTACAAGTTTATCGGAAGAAGCCAATCGATGCATTATTATGCCTTTTCATTTGCAGGGCATGAAGGCATACTTGAGGAAAAAGTATCGCCAAATGCGGGATCCACTTCCGCAGGCTTCAATGATGGCTGCCTATACTGCTGCTCACGAGCGGTACCAAAACATGGAAGAGAAACAGTACGATCGAGTACGTGTGGAGAATTTGCGCAAGCTGACATCAGTTCGTACGAAGCGCTTAGATGGACAAGAAACATCCGCGAAAAAACCAAAAAGACTCGATATAGTTCCACGGGAAATGATTAAGTTTGAGTTGTCGGATGCCATGATTTTCTCTCCAGATCACGAGATACAATCTACGGATCAGTCGAAAGCACGCACAAAGCGAGAAAAACAAGAGCCGGTTCGCGTTGAGCCGGTTCCTAGAGAGATTCTTCGGTTCGAGCTAGCTGATGCAATACTATCTGGAGGGAAAAGTGAAACGGTAAACGGTAGTTCGACAGTTGCTCGAAGGCACCGACGGTCAGCTAGTCCCGATCCGCGAGATTATGTAAAGTTTGAGCTCGAAGATGCCAAGCGATCTGAATCGTACACAGGAAAAAGCACAAAAGTAACAGAAAATTTGCGACATCCCTTTGCGTCTTCCGACAGTTACAGGCGTGGAAAGGTGTTCGATGAGGTGGTTGAGCGTCCGACATCGAACGGAAGGAGTAGCGAACCAAGCAAGAAGGAGAAACGCGAAAGCGCCCAACCGTTGGAAAACGACGAAGGGAGCGATATGAGTCCAGAGGAGTCTCGGCGCATTAAAATCAGGGGTAAAAAGCAGAAACAGATTGCCAATTACGAGGACCTTCCACTTGGTGTGCAGAAAGCCATTGACATAGCGCTTAAAGAAAATGAACGCATGAATGGAAAAGGAAGGGATGGGACACCGGACGGATCGGTAGCGCAATCAACTCCCAAGTACTTTTTCGGTGATAAGAAACCGAAAACAAAAAAACCATATACCAGTACGACAAAAAACTCCGAACCAAAGTTTGTGCCCAGTGCAAAATTGTCTGAAACTCCATTGCCAGTGGTCGAAGAGGCATCCAACGGACAGACTGGATTCATACCAAGTAGGCCATTGGGTATAGATGTGGCGGCGTCTTCGGAAACGGTTGATTCAGGCAAATCAATGGGTTCATCAGTACAGGGTATTCCAAAAGCATGGTGGTCATATTCGGATCTGCGACGACCGAAACGGTTATATCATAAGGTTCCGGTACAACCATTGGTAATAAGTCCGCAATATGTGAACACTTTTAAGCCGACCGGTGAACAGAGCAAGATGAATGATCTTTCACCCGGTTACCATCCACGATCGGTTTTCTTCTCACCTGCTGAATCTTCCAAACCATCGTCAGGTTCGCAATCTGTTGACCATGATGTATACAAAGCATCATTGGCGGACAGTCCCGAAGAAGTTGTGATAAAAGAGCGACCTAAGATTCAATACGTGATAAAGGAGATACCAGTGCCAGTGCAAATGAAACAAGCACGGACTAAGATCACAGTTCAGCCGAGTATATCGATATCGTATGATAAAGATGTTACCAGTCCGGGGATCGAAGATAGTACTATCGGTCAGGGCTATGACAATCCTTACGGACCAATTGAACTTCAGTACGGCCATAGTAAACCAATAAAAGAACCCGCCCAGTCCTTCCAGAGCATGAAAATTGTAATTCCCGATTCTAAAGAAGAGTCTCACGAACAAGCAAATTACGATCGTAAAAAGTATAACCATCTGGTCGATATATCTCAACCATCCCCGACGCAATCTAATGAAATAGACACGTCCGGAGGAAGTATTGAGGCTTTATCGGCTTTAATTGGACAACGGCCGAGCGTACAATTACAGGGATTGAATCAACTATTGCACATGCCCGTACCAATCGGTAGCGCTGAAAAACAACATCGTCCTCAAGATAGTACGGCTCCGGTGACTTTTCCAGAGTCTTCAACACCGATACCCAAACAATCGCGACCTGGTTATCGATCAGTTCAAATCGATCAGGGTCCGAAAATACACACGAAGGTGTATGATGACAGTATGTATCATACGGTACAAATGAATCCACAGTTGCAACTACCTACGCATAAGGAATACACGCCTATCAAAGAAGATGTGTCCGATGTTTTAGACTCCGATTTTGCAGGACCCACCATTGGAACACCAAGTCATACTGCGCACGTAATCAGATCGCATAACCCAATTTCGACCCAAATAGATGAACAACACGAATTCAACGAAGAGGAAGCAGGCCACGAAACAAACGCATATCGTCACATTAACATCCACAGTACGCCAGCCACGCCGCACAGTGAGTCAATATCCCATCATTACCAAGAGCAGCATCATCACCATCCTAGCAGCGATCATTATGATGTATGGAAGATGACTTCGGCAGTAGTCCGGCTACTGAGTTTACTAATTTCTGTTCTTTTGTGTACGTTTTTTTCCAGGACTCGGAAGGATATGCATTCGGCTACCGAGTACGAGACTTTCACACTGGGAACGATTTCGGCCACGTACAGAACCATGATAATGGTGTAACGCGTGGAGAGTATCACATTTTATTGCCAGACGGAAGGGTACAGAACGTACGCTATACTGCTGATGAGAAGGGTTTCCACGCAGATGTTACGTATGAAAGTGTTCATCCGGCGTCACATAGACGGAAGTAGATAATGCGCATAAAGTGTAGCAATACGGAACATAATTCATGGATTTCTAGCACAACAATGTTGTTGGAGCTTTTATAAACAGCAATCAGACTCAAACTTCAAACTCAATTTAACTTAAAAGGATAGGAAGGCAAGTAGGAAAAATACGAAGGAAACTTTATGCGGAAGAATATAAACAGGAATATTTCGGAACAGGATTATTTTTCGGAAGGAAATGTAAATGATAGATCAATCGCATCGTTCAAAAACTATCAATAGCGACATTCAATACAAGCGGTTGATATCTGCAATATCAGCGATTCTTTAAGATTACCAAACGAACTCATTAATGTCGATATGACAAGTGATTTTAATATAATGATATTTATAGCACGCAATAACATGATATTGCTGTACTGGGTAGATTGCAGACCAAATGGTAGTATTTTTGTTGAGCTGCTTGATCAGTTTCTACGCTGTGGTTGATAGTATCTTCATTTCATTTTTAAAAACTGTTGCAATGTCGAAATTTGTTTTTTGTTTCATGCCGCTTTTGTGATGAAAGGAATGTGTGCAATATAAGAAAAATTACTTGGTTTCATGCCTGCAGTCATGAATGTACCAGTAAGTTTTCTTACTTTTTAAGCTAGTGACCGACTATAATTACTTTAGTTTATAGGATCTCGATATTGGAGCTTCAATATTTGGGAGTAGAGCAAGCAATAGCAATAGGATCATTTATTGTTTGGATCGGATATCGTTTCGAAGGAATATTTTGACGAAAGTAGCAAAAGTAGCATTCTGATAGTTTAAAAATATTTAGGTCATGCCAAGCGGACACTGTACCTTTACTTGTTTTGTATAATTTTAATTGTAAATGATTGGCGGGAAGAAATGTTAAATCATCAATAAAGAGAATTGTATCTAATGTTGCTCGCTGTTTTTGTACATAGTCTGTACGAGGTGTTTTACTATCACATTCACACCATGACGAAGACAGTTTGTATATTGAATTGTTTGTTTTGTTGAATTATGTTGATCCTATACCACTGGCGGATGGTGGTACATTGCAAAATAAAAGAGAGGAGCGTCTGGGCTATCTGAACGACGGCAGGGAAACCAGATTCCAAACACAACTATTACGAGGCCCTCCAGAGGTACTTGGAGCTTGAACGCAGAGACAGTCACCTTGTCTCAAGAACCACGGTTGGAAAGTAGCAGAAAAAATAATCGAAACGGATTTCACGGTCACTGACCCCCGCTACGTCCACGGACTACGAAATTTAAGGACTCATGGAACGTACTTACTCTGTATATAGCTGGAGCTGTGAAGCAATTGGATGATGCTTTAGTGCACATTGAACATGAACCTCGTAACTCTACACGAGATCCGATGGCTAGGGTATGGTGTGCAGAACAGGTGTGACAGCACCCGCTATGACATATACTCCGCGACACATAGACCGCCACCACATGCTCGGAAGTCTCTAGTAGTAAAAGTCGCTAGAGAACCAATGTATCGTTAATACATTTGCAGTCACAGTAAACATGAGCAGGGCAACGACAGCAACGATAGATTCGTCCAGTTTGTGGCAAATAATCTGATTGTGGGAAGTACAAAATTTGGGAAGTACAAAAAAAAAAATTGGGAAGTAGAAACAAAGATGATATCATCAGTTGCTGTCATCCCACCTAGGATTGAAGAAATGCGAAAGGCCATCCGTCGGCTTAAGAATAACAATGCATCAGTGACCGACGGAGTAGTGGCAAAACTGATCAAGACCAGAGGTGTAGCATTTGAACACGAAATTAAAAAAACTGTTACTGTGGTATAAGAATTGATTGTGAATTGATGTTGTGTGTTTGGAATCTTGGTATATTCTATCCCATGTACAAGAAGGAAGATAGTCTAGAATGCAGCCACTACAGGGGTTTACGGTGTTGAATACCGCTTTCAAGATATTCTACCTAATACTACAAGATCGACTTGTCCCATTTGTTGAACAGATAGTTGAAAATTATCAGCGGAACTCACTCCTTCCATATATTTATTGATTTCAATGCCGCATATGACAGGATAATCAGGGAAGATTTTACAACGCAAGGGGCTCTTCTAGAATCCCGGCTAAGCGTCACATGCCAAGTGATGGTGGATGGGAAACTCTCAGGGCCCTTTACTACCATCAAGAGGCGGGTTAATTTGTCTACTTTTCAACCTAACTCTACCTTATTTTCGGGGACCTTATCCATAAGTCAATCCAGATCTAGATCGTGATGACATAGATATCTTTAGAATAAGGCTCTTATATGTAGCATAAACATACCTGAGGAATGAGCAGGCGGCGGATACCCTTGGTTTAGAGATTCTTCTTCTCGGAAGGCTCTACAAACTCGAGAGGTCTGCTGTTTCTGACATCCGTAAATTGAATTTACCCGTAACAGGAAAGTCAGTCCTACGAATGGGGGAGCGGCCGTAATGGGATTTTAACCTGGGTCCTGCCCGTTCGGAGACTGAGTTATAAAAAATCATTTGAATCATTTTTTAATTATTCGAAAATATATTGAATTAGTATTAGATTAAATGTGAGATTAAATGTGAATCTGAATTGAAGTTAACATCGACTCAACACAAAAGATACAACAAAATGTAGTGCGGTTGGTTTATTAATTGATTAGCAATTTAGTCTGGATGGACCACCAAAGGTTAAAACCAAAATACAAACACACTTCCACTTGCACTTTGTTAGATTATTTAATCATTTCCATGGAAAATACATGATACGTACTAAAAAAAGTAAAACAAATGGTTTGTTAAGATTAAGGATGGATTATATTATTTAGTATATAGTATATTATATTGGAGCGGTTCGGTGGCCGAGGAGACCGAGGCGCCGGTCTTCGAACGGACAGGACCGAGGTTCGAATTCCATTAGGGCCGTTCCCCCGTACGCAGGACTGACTATCCTGTTGCGGGTACATTCAAGTCACGGAAGCCAGAAATGGCAGGCCAAGACCTCTCGAGGTTGTAGAGCCAGAGAAGAAGAAGAAGTATATTATATTTTATTTTACCGACAATTGTTACTTAGCACCATTATTGATTTTAATGATCAATGTTCAAAAACGAAAAAAATACAGTACGATAGTGACGATGATGATAAGCATGGCTCATCACGTGATGTTGCAAGTCCGTCTCATTGAAAGGCTTTGTTCGCTAGTTTGATTGCGTTGATGCAATGGCGAGTATCAAACAATTGGAACGTCTTTACTGATCGATGGATGCATCTGTAGGAGTCTACGTTTCAGTTTGGCCTAGCATGGTCAGTAAAGCGTGAAACAAACTAGCAGATAGCTTGGTGCGGCGTTCTGTTTCTTCTAAGAGACAGCTATGGTTAGCAAAGCGAAGTTGCAGTTGAGCAAGAGTATACATTCTTTCATCTATCGCCTACTCTAGTCGGATCACCCATGTTGTGGTGTTCAGTTTCATCGCAGGTATTGATATCTTCATTATTTTCTCGCTTCGCTTGTTGCTGCACGTTGACTACCGTTTGGCGAGTGTGATGCAATTCTGATGTTTTTATTTATTTGATTTCAAAGGTTTACCACTGTGTGTTGTAGGAAATGATGTAGTGTATTCTATTGTTTACTTGTTTCCTACCGGGGTAATCAATAAGTAAATGACAGAGAACCAAGATCAATGTGGTGTAGAGTATCCCTAACGAATATGAAACCTTCGCAAATGCTATGCAAAAAAATGAAAAATAAATAAATAAATCCACTTGTAGGCAATTGTGTTGATCGGCACCTTCTATAGATCTACTTGGGGTGCGTGAGAAGTGGCGGATTCCCACAAACTGGTGAAATCGACTCAGCAGTGGGTACAACTTGAAAGCCAATCATGACATTTATTTCAATTGAAGTTCATTTTGTCTTCCTAACTCGGCGTCAGTGTAGAGAATGGGAGCAGTACGCTTTAAAACAAAACATCGAAATTTGGTTTTCTTTGTAATACGGGATGAAACAGATAAGCTAATACAGTTCTTCACTTTGAAGAAAAGCTTGCTTTGAATAAAAGAAACACTAGAAGAGACATCTGTGATTGATGTTCTAGTTAGTTTTACAGAATCATTTTAAGCTGCTGAAGCATTTTGCTTCAATTAAATAAATGGATTAGTACACAATTGTTTTGGCACATTCTAAATTACTGTTATTTTTTTGTAACTAAATTTTAATTGCATAACTATACGAACAACTTTGGAAAAAAAATTCTTCGCTATTGTAATGGCTTCAAAACTTGTAAAAAAACAAAAAAAAGACGCTTTATTCAACCATTTTAAGCGCAAATTAATTATTGATTAAATTTTTTGGTGGATTTGTTTTTACTTAGATTTTTAGCATTTTTGATATCTCTTAACACATGAATTCTTATAACATTCCTTTATAACCTAAAAATAAGCATTGATTAAGTAGCATTTTAATTAAAAAATTTATGATAATTATTTTATTACAGCATCAATTTTAGCTAGCGCTTCTAAATTTTCTTTTAATAAACAAGCAGGTAATCGTATAGTTCTGTTAAGGACTTTAAATACACTTAAGCTATGAGGCATTAAAAAAAGAAGGTTTATAGATAGATACAGAGAAAGATTTTATTAAAACAAGGTTATTAGCATTTTCTCACGCTTGTTTTTCTTTTCAATCATACGTTGGGATGCAACATTGAAATAAAATCTTACAAAACTCATTTGAGACTAGAGCAATAGAAAGAATTTAACTATACTTAATTTAAATTATTTTAAATAAATTAATTTATTTTAATTTTTGCAAATTAGAATTCAACAAGCATGTGCCTTAGAAGAACAATTAAAATTTGTTATACATTTTTCATTCTTTGGTACTATCAGTAGGAAATTATAGTTCTTGGTTGAAAAACGCTGGGGGCGGTTCGGTGGCCGAGGAGACTGAGGCGCCGGTCTTCGAACGGACAGGACCGAGGTTCGAATCCTATTCGTGCCATTCCCCCGTACGCAGGACTGACTATCCTATTGCGAGTACTTTCAAGTCACGGAAGCCAGAAATGGCAGGCCAAGACCTCTCGAGGTTGTAGAGCCAGAGAAGAAGAAGAAGTTGAAAAACGCTATTCCAGGAAATTAAATTGTTTGAATAACACATTCCTTTCTATGAAGTAAAATTGTAAAATGTTATTCCTCAAGCTTCATGTATAGATTTGGTGAAATCAATAAAGGTTTAAACGCGTCGTATTTTTGTGAGCAGGCTCTATTTTAATGTTAGATACTTAATTAGAGATTTTCATGTTAGGAGGCGGAGGATTAAGAGGAATTAGAAATAATGTGAATAATTAAATACATCAAGAGATAAGGAAAGATAAAACGGAAATTGCGCTGCTCATAAGAAGCGTCTTCTTCATAATTGTCTATATGAACACTAAACAAATCCTAAGCTATTATCAAAATTAGTTCATTATCAGAATCATAGTACTGTAGAGAATACGGTGCAGTACATACCATGGCACAATACACGTAAAACATAACATATTTTATGTAAATATTTTCATATCTAAATATCAATATTTTTTTTTCAATGAAATCGAAATACAAATGAGAACTGTGTCAAAAGACGTGTTATAAAACGAATTTGATTATGGGTTAAAGCATTTAATTTATGGAATAACCTTACTCCTTTCTTTTTTTTAAATTTTGTTTCTGTCATTCATTTTAATATTTTGCCAAACTGAAATTTAAAATCTAAAAGCAAACAAAAATTAAACTGTATTCGATAAGATCGATTGCGGAACGTCTCAGTATGATACAATTGAATGATCAATAGATTTATGGAAGCGTAATAGTAGCAGTGTAGGTACAAAGATAGTGTACAGTGTACATGGCACTGCATCGCACTAACAACGTTGATGGCGTTGATTTATTGTTGTGTAGCATAGCGTTGGTAATGTTTTTGTTTCAACGCTGTGGTAACATTACGACAAGGAAGACCGCTTTGCTTCTAGCAATGCTGCGCCATTGACCTTGTCCTCGACATGATGTTGGGTTTTGCGGTAGATACTTGTACAACAAAATCTGTCGATAGGACAGATGCCCAGAAAAAATACTTTACCTACTTACTAAGGCGATTGTTCTGTTGATTGCTAATTGTAATATGGAACAAACGTAGCGATTGTCTGCGTGATGCTATGCTTTGTGAAATGATGCAACATTGTTTTGACAGCACATTGATCATCCCACAATCAATTCTCTAGACGGTTCGTGTGCCAGGGAAAAGAGCTGAAATTCGCACGGATGAAATCAAATTAGAAATTTAAAATCATTTATACCAAGATCGCCAATTATTTTTACTAGCAGCCCACAACGTTTGTTTTCATCCGATAAGCTGCAAAGCTCTTAATGTAACGGTTGGCAATATTAATTTGCTACTACAACTGTTTTTTTTTTTTCGTTCAGATGTTCCGTCAGATGTTTTTTTTTTCTCATTTTGATCGAATGGGCAATCTATAGCCACAAAATACCACATTCACTTCCTTACATACCACAAACTAGATTGCACCACTTTGCGATTTGCTTTATACGCTGGTGTGTTTCTGTTCACAAAACATCCGCTGGTGAATCGCAAACATCTAAAGAAGATCGCAGTCGAAGGTGTTTGTTAATATGGTTGTGTTTGTGTCTAGCGACGATCAGTAAAGACGCTGGTGCTTGCAGGTGGAATACGTAGGCTTGTGCATACAATCACTGCCTGCAAGGTAGTGTATCCATCAACGGTTGCACGACCATGGCCCGTTCTTGCATGGTTGAGAATGCTCTGTAGAAGTCGAACTGGGAAAAATTGGCTTACCCTCTAGGAGTGGCGCGCATCAAACCGTAACAAAATCATCTCCCACACTCTGAGACATCCATGAAGATTAGTAAACGAACGAATTCTGTTGCTGTTGCGGTGTGGCGGTGCACGTTGCGCAGTTCAAACTTGGGACTTTATATTTGTTAAAACATAAATATCAAGGCAACTACTATGGACTTGAAGAGTTCTCTATAACCGTGCCTCCCCTTTGGCAGGTATTTAAACCAAACATTAAAGGTGCGGTTAGAGCTCCAGATTTCGATGCTTTTAATGTAGCGATGTAAAGGCAACGGTGGCCGTTTCCATGTGAATGATGCGGCACCTATGTGGCATCCCGTATGTAGCACTTGTGACAGAACCGTGTCATTGATGTGAATGTGTGACGGTCTGATGACATCAGCTCAGTATTTTTTTTTTGTAAATACGTTGGGATAAAAATGAATCGGATTTCTTAAATTACCTTCTGGAAATTAAAAAAAAAATGCAAACGGGGATTATCGCGGGAACAAAACTGCTCGTTGTTGATTCGTTGCCTTTATTCTACATGTATGCTTTTGTTGAACGTAATGTAAAATTTACAACGATCAAAATTAGGATTTCAGGATTTTCATTTCATTGATAGGATTTTTTAAATTCTTTTTTGAATTATGGCCAGGTCGTATTGGAGAAGGTTTACAACTGGCTGCACGCGGCACACTTGATTTCTGGATAGCAGCTGACAAATGTAAATGAAAGCATCGTTTTTTTTAATTGAAAGCATGCAAGACCTTTCGAAGTTGTATCCAGAGGCAGGGCAAAACCTGTCGAGAATGTAGAACCATAGAAAAGGAAGAAGAAGATAATTTTAAGATAAATAAACGCATCTTATCTTAAACGGTTTATACAAAATAAAGCGCTAAATTAAAAAAAGAAGAAGATTAATCGATAAATGTGTTATTAGCTCAGGACAAAACCATTTCGTTGCGGTTGTGGTGAAAATTTAATTGTATACATGAATCTGATGAATAACGAACATTAATAAAATACATAACAAGGGAATTAAAGGTGTGATATGCCAAATCGAGAAACTACAGCGGCTCAATTCGGGAGCGTGATCAACCTAAATAAACGAGCCATACAGGATGGAATGGACTTTGAACAAGTCTGCAGTAAATCAATACCGCAACTGAAATGTGTAAGCAATTTCGTAAAACAAATTCTATGACTATCAAATTGCTGGTGGAATAATTCAATTGAGGCAATATGAAAAGGCCAGCTCCTGGAATTTGACATGGGTATAGTTATTACGTTTCTGCATTGAACTTATGATTGATTCATTATAACTTTTCTTCCCAATGAATGGCCCAGTCTCACGGCGATGTGCTCGGCTGAAAGGTATTCCAATTACCGTAATAGTTGATTTGGCTTGAACTCATCTCTAGTCCTTCTCACTGAGTTCATGCGCAGGGAAAAGGCAAATTGTCAGCTTGGCGTCACTGCACCCCAACGCTCTCAGCGAATTTACAAATATCGCTACAAGGAAACGATTACAATCACGTTTGCTAACAAACCGAACAGTGAATAAGTTAACGCGTTAGTTTTGCTCAATCTCGAGCCTTAAGACATCGAGCTCAACATCGACGATTTAACTACGACATTTAGAGAGCGTCTCAAAACTGGAACACAACAATAAAAGTATAACCCGCGACCAGCGCGAAGATATCGGTCAGAAAACAACCGAGAAGAAAACACAAACGATTGCTCAATTTCTCTACGCAAATCAGACGAAGAATCTTCCCATTAGCTGGTGGTGTTCTTCACAGTCGCCGTAGACGTTTGGAGGCCCTGCTACGGCTTGCATAACACTTAAACGATCGTGGCCGAAAGTGCTGCAGAGGTAAGCCCTCACTTTCCTCTCGCAGGTAAATGGTGTGTGTACTTTTTTGTTATACGTATCAGCGTGCAACCTCCTTCATGTAAGCTTCACGTGCGTCTTCATTTCCCTGTGCAATATGTTGGAAGTAAAAAACAAAATATTTGCGTTTCATTTTGTTGCTTCCTGCTTATATCTACGGACGCCCACACTCTTTACAGTGGGTTCGACAAAATAACTCGAATACAACAAGTAACAATACAATAATTAACAAAGCGAATAATGATGAAAGATCGATTGATTGTGCTGAAGATTTGACAAACCATACGAAATCACAAACTTAAGTAGTTTCATCTAAATAAACTATTTTTTCTCAGCCTCAATGTTCAATTGACACAATAGCATTTCAATTGCCATCGTTAATCTAAATGCATTTAAACTGCACAAGACGCCAATATCGAACTCTCAGAAGATAATGCAACGAGATATTGTTCAAACGGTATCGTTTGAACCTGTCGCTTCAATGAGACTTAACTGCCAACGTATTCTGTAGTTGAAAACAAAGCAGGTGAATTTAATTAATTCAGATGGAAAAATTGTAACAGGTAGCATAGTGGTTATTTAACTGAGAAGACTTCTCTTGACTGCAATTCGCTTTCACCATCACCAACACCAACACCATTAATGATTGAATCGCAAATGAAGAATGAAGCACCAAAAATGCTAGGTTTGTGCGACAAGCATGATTAATGCTCGCTGTACTGTACACTTAGTCACCAAATAATTAGAGAGCAGTAAATCTTGGTACAGCGTTAACTAACCAATGTCGGTGCCAATGTGCCACAGTGGTATACGAGTACAAATTGCCAATGTATTTTGCAAATTCGTTCTCAATCGCAATCGCGTGCGATACACTGCGGCGCCTTGGATCTTGAACGTGATGAGCACACATTTTGTGAAGAGAAGATCAAGGTCGAATGGATGGATGCAGCAAAAGCAAAAAGAAAAAAAAAAAACGGATGGATAGGGTGTTTTGCTGCTGGATTTGGAACTTGATATAGTGTATGATGATTTAAGGTGCGAACTGCGGAACAAAAGGTCAGGTTCGTTCATGTTGGGCTTGTGTTTGAACCACATTTTGTTTCCCGAATTACAAAACTGCTTAGATGAGCGGAACTGATAGTCACAGGACAATTGGCCGGACA
>KI422812.1:7416-44245 GCA_000473375.1 Anopheles culicifacies
TTGCATACATTAAGGCTCTAAGGCTTAAGGACGTTATAGAATGGTATTGCCAAACTGATTGCGTTTGCAAGCAAGCGAGCAGACGATGCATTGAGATTTAAGGAAGAGTAATAACATAACAAGAAAATAAAGTTGTAAGTAATACGGACGCTTTAATGCATGCTTTGTGAAAAGCAAAATATGATTTGCACCGTACTATTATTTATTTTCCTCTAAGCTATATTGTTTACTGAATAGTTCATCAGAAAATTTGACCCATTTCTTTTCTTTTATTTCTTTAAGGTTTGTACATCCTACAAAAGGAACGCTGTAAGTATCAATCAATAGAATGAAATAGTCGAAACACCTTCAAGAGAAACGATTTTGTTGCTATTTAATGGCCGAGTTAGGTTCGCTCTCTTCGTTGCATACCAATGAGCTAGCTAAACCTTCCAATGCCGTGCAACGGAAAATCGGAAAAAAACCTACGATTGAAACAGGGCCAAACCTGGTACCGCAAAGAAAACATCCTCCAACAACAAAAAAAGCAAAGATAAAGGGAATGGTTCACGGTTGGCTTTCGCGTGCCGATTGCAAATGGCACGTTTTCAATTAATATCCAATCGATACGATCAATGGTAGGTTGGGAAGAGCTTCAGGCTGCAAGAAATAAGTTCCCGTCGTGGAAATATCCATAGCAACCGTAGATTATAGCCGTCTGGCTTCTCGGCGTTTTGCAATGAGTGGCCCGAAATAAAACATTAAAAACTTGCGCCTTAAAGAGCTTCCAGCACATCTTTTACGTGTGGCTAGTAAAGCTTCTCCAACGCAACACAGACCTTCGGAAGACAGAAATCAATATATTCGAGTGGATTGTAGCGGGGCAAGACGTTCTGAGAAAAATTTTCCGCCCATGTCAATGACCCAAAGACTGATGGGGAAAACTTTATCTCCTTAAGGAAATAACTACAAGATTTTTTTTTTTATACCAGGCTCTTCACTAGCTCTCGACTGTACAGCTTTACAATTGCAAACAATCGGAAGCATCATTCTCCAGTGCGTATTTTACGTTCACAAACCAAGAATTTCTGCCCAGCACAAGCATACGTCCGTGTCGAACGAATTTTAAAGCCAAGGGGAAAAATCGGAATCGGAGCAGGAAATTAAATTTCTGGTATATCATTTCACCTCTCCTTGCCCAACGTTCGACGAATCAAATGAAGCGATAGAAAAAGGCGCGCGAAGGGTGCCGCCGCTATGACAACGTTTCAATCCGAAGGGTTTCGTTACACCGCGCCACCCCTTCCCTAGGACCGGGAGGCGTGGAAAAATATTATTGCACAAAAATCGGCACCCTCCTTCTGCTTGGGTTGATTGCGGAAATGGTAAAGCAGTCTTTTTGGTCGGCTTATTAAAATGGACGGACCTGCCTTCGCTGTTTTGTGTCTGATCTACCCTTCAGACGGTGTGGGTTTACTTTAAATTTGTAGCCCTCCAGCGAACAACCAATCTAATGGTAACTATGCACACCGAGGGAGTGCTCATAATCGCTGGCCTAAGTTATTTTCTCAAGGCGCAAAGGATAATGATGGAACAGATGTGAGCACGTGGGCCCAAGTGGAAATGGTTGTGGACACTGTTTCGGTGGAATGTTACGCTTCAAAGTTAGGAAACTAAATCCGAACCGAATCCGAGGGAGTTTACGAGCTGCCAGAACACTTGCCGTTGATTAGATGAATCCTTATCGAATCGAATTATTCAAAGGAAAACCACAACGGAGGGTTGCTTTATTCAAAGCAAAATTTATTTGATACGCTCCAATTGATTTCGAAGAAAATATTTAAATTACTTCATTTTTTTCTTCCTCCAAATAGCCTCCAAGATGATGATAATAAATTGCTACTTAATCACAATCATTTTGTGACCCCTTTTTGCGCAACCTGCGGAGGAATAAACACACAAACAGGACAACTTACATCAGATAAGCTTCGCTGACAAATAACACTTGCGGCACATTTCTTTCGCACCTTGCACACATCCGCAACTGCGCCCGGCGGTGCACCTTTAATGTGTAGGCACACGATGCATGAAAACACCAAATAAAAACAAACACTAAATAGCTTATCCGATACGATCCGGGTTGAGTGTGTTGTTTTACAAGCCCGACACAAATAATTCAATCACACATTCAACCTGCTTATCAAACATTCGATGCACGGTTGGAGGTTTAGAGGCATTTTTTTTCATCCGATTAACATTAACATTTTCTGTATGCAACTCTTGTGCCGCATTTCCACACACAAATACACACGAACTCGCACGGAAACACCTGCCCAACTCGGCACCACTGCTAGGGAATAGACTTCAAAAAACGCTTTTGGAGATGGAGGAAAATTCCCTTTCCTCGTTCACACCACTGCCATGTTGGCTGTTTGCACTCTCGTTTACGATCAGTAACGTAAGACAGCTTTGATTAATTTCTGCTGGTTAACCACAACAAACGACTGTGCACCCACCTTATGCTTTAGCGTCTAACGATCTGCGTTTATGCAACTGCAAACCCCTTCTACTGGCTCCAGCAACCCAGTGGGTGTGTGTGAGTACTGCTTTTGCTGGCTACCCTTTAATTACACCGGCAGTGTCGTTCTAAACGACCAACGTTGCACTAAAATGCTACCGGGAGTTTAAACACAACACAGTGCACCAGGGACAAGGGGTTTCTGAAGGAGTGCGACAATTTTTTTGTGGTGCCTTTAACTGTGGTTCCTTTTTATCACGAAACTCTCCCTTTAACGCACGCAACGTGGTGTGGCATTTCATTACCAGGTGCCAGAGTGTTTGGTATGGTCGGGATTCATACTAAACTATACCCTTGCAGTAAAAAGGAACTATTCGCTTTCGCGACTCACAAAACGGTACGAAACGGCACACACGAGATTCGAGTTTTATTTATTTCCGTGGAAAATAACACAAACGCGCGCGCGTATTTGTGTATCCGTATGACGAATTTTCCGTAACGCGACCACACGGCGTCGATGGTAAATATGCGACGGCGACGCGCACGACCGGATACCCACTACAAGACTGAAGAGAACGTGAGCGGAAGATTGATAATTTCGTCCGATTTACCATCGCCGCCAGCTCGGTTCGGTTTCGTCGTCCTGCTGCCGTTGGTTGATGCTTGCACGAGTGAATTTTCCCCGCATTTTAGTGTTTGTGCACAGGGGGAGGGCAAGGAGAGGAGAGTGAGTGAGTGGCATGTGATCGAAGGCCGAACCCCGATGGACGCGCGCCAGCATCACAGGACCGCCAGCGCGAGAGAGAGAGGGAGAGAGCGCGCGTGAACCTGAATTGATAGCTCTCGGGAAAAACGCTCTCGCTGGTTCCGGGTTTAGAGACTTTTCCGGAAAAAGCAAGCGAGCAAACCACCCGTCTGAGAACTGCCACTCACTCACCGACAACACTCACAAGGTGCAAACGAATGGAACGCACTTTCTCTGCCGTTTGCTTAAAGGTTGGCAGTTGGCTGCTCGCAGGCTTACCTTTCCCTTGAGGGTTTTCCTGACCCATCCCGGCAGATATTTTTTCATGTGTTTTCCACGTTGCTGGCTCGTTCGACTGTCGATTGCTTGCCTGCGGGTTAAGATGCACTTGTTTTCCCGAGTATCGAAACGAATAAACCTTCCGTCACTTCCCTGCTGTTCGTATAAACCGCACCAGAAAAAGGAAAATCAATTCCCTTTCCACAAAGAAACGCGTCGCGAACCATCCGGAACCGAACCGGCCGTCATCCGTACGGGTTAGAAATTTCCTCGACTCTGATCATTCGATACGAGTACCGTGCCTTCGCAAGGCTCCACGGCGAAAGGCTCAATGCGACCGAGTGTTTTCCACAAGGATAACTCACTCTCCCGTGCGTTGCTCTCTCTCTCAAGCTAGGGTTTTCTCGTCGCACAATATACGCACACATCGAAGGAGGGCATGTTTTGTTGATGTTCAGGATGAGTTTTCCACAGAACGGCTGTCAAAACGTCAAACGGTTGGCGCTGGAGGTATTGTTTTCCCGATGGTGCGCGTGCGTAAAAATGTGCTTGTTGTAAATGTCACTTGCAAGGAACGATTTTTTTTCATTGGTTTTCCCTTGGTTGGTACCATACCGGGTACTCCAGCTGCTCGACTGCTCGAATTCTTTCTCAAGCATTGGAGAGGTCCCCTAAGAATATTATCAATCCTGTATCGTAACGGTCGTGGCGTGTGATTCCTTTTTCCTAAAGCAATCTATTGGGGAAAGGTTTTTTTTAACGCATCATGGAAAATTGGAACACAAGCGGTCAAAAATAAATATGATTTGCTACCCAAAGCAGGAAGAAAGCAATAACAATGCTCCATCGGCAAATGCAGCCTGCAGAACTGCGAACTCCCAGCACAGAAAGTTTTCCACCGTGCTCGCATGAAGTTTTTTCCGCAGCAGAAACCTTCTTGTGCGGTATTTTGCGGGGCTACCCGATTGAAATGTCGACAAAGTAATCTCGCGTACAACACGCATCATTAAAAAGTAATTCATCACCGAATACTGTTGGGCTGGGCATGTAATGCAGCAGGGTAAAATGACAAACTTTCCGACCAGAAAACCTGGCCAGGGCTGGGCATGTGATATTACACGCGAACCACCAAGGCTTGCGAGCGTGTGTATGTGTGCTTTTTTATGCTTTTGCCCTTTTTTTTGCCAAACGCCACCAGCGCCAAGCCGCGCACATCCGGTATGTGTGGTTTTCTTTACTGCTTTCATACAGATATTTTAAAAAATATTCGTTTTGGCCTCATCCACTTTCTTTTTCCACAACCTCAAATGTAGCCTTTTGGAGTTTACGTCTTTGCCTGTTTCATCCCTCCTTTTCCACCGTTGGGTGACTCCAAATTTGCCAACGGCTTGGTATAAAGTTCCTTTTTTCCGAAGCTTTGGCCAGAGTCAAACTTTAAATAAGATAACATAACTTCCTCCTTCGGAGCTGGTTTCGGACCGATGGAAAAGGTTCGCAGCGAAAAATGCTTCAAATCAACTCCCCGACTCTGGGATGAACGGGATGCTACAGCAAAAGAAGGAGCAAAACAAAATCGTACAAAAATCACCGGAGAAGAAATCACTCGACTGATGGGCAAAGTTTACGCGGGTTCAATCTGTATCAGAGAAATCATCATCCGAACAAGGTGGCAAAATGTTCCACCCCGTTGTGTTGCGTTTTTTCGATGAAAATCGTTTGTGTTTGTTGGCACATGTTGTATTCTCGGTAAAAGGTAATTCAAATCGTTCACTTCACACACGTTACGTTACGCTGCTGTTAAGCAACAGAAGAATAATTTATAAAGGTAAATGGTGATGTTTGCTAATTCAAATCGATTCTTTTTTTTATGTCAATTTGTTTGCCCTACGATCGATATTTGGCAATTTAGATGCTTTTTATGCGGTATCATTTTTTTTACGAAAATTACATTTTACGAATTTAACAAACCATCCGTCCAAAAATCCTTAATTGAACTCACAAAAAAGCGAACAAATTGGTTCGCTAATTTTTGGATCACTTCCGAATTTAATTGCTTGTCAATTGATGTTATTGCAATAGGGGACGAACGTTTTGCCTCCCTATCGTGGCTCCGGTCACTTGTTTTTACGCTCTAATGCAATCTGCACAATCCCGTACGGCGTCCCGTACGGTGATGATGAGGATTGTATTTGGGAAATCCTTAAAATTAGCCGAAACACCCCCATCAAACCGCATGCGTTCGTTCGAATGACGCTCTATTTACAAAACCAGAGGGTAACTATCGTCCACTACGAGTGGGTTGTCAACCACGGAAAAGCGTCAAAAATTCCTGCTCATTCCCGGAATGAATTCAACTTCCCCCAAACCGTTGCTTGCCATCCAGGTGACAGCTGACTTTCACCCACTCACTAAAAACGCCAGGGGTTGTATGCGTCCAGTCCGAGCTGGAGTATTTTTTCCATTATTTTGCGACGCACATCAGGCGCCAACTGGACGGTGCCAACGTTGTCACCGGTGGGAAACAATGGGCATGAAATTAAAATTCATTATAAATTAACACGCATTTCCTCCCATCGGACGGACAGCCGGGCGTCTCTAAGTATTTATCCTTGCGGATTCAAAAATTAATCCACTCTGGTGATCCACTGTGCCTCGGTTTTCGAACTGCATTTGACTCACTGCGAGTGCAGCCAAAAAAGTCATTTTCGACCGCGAATATGTGAACGTCAGTTTGTTTCAAACCGAATGGAGTTGCGTACCTTAATGACAATTATTATTAATTTTATTTTGTGCTTTCTCGAAACCCGGAGTCGCTAAAAAGCTGTCGGACACGCACGCCCTTTGCTATCCCTGAAGCGGTCCGTATTTGATTGAGTAGTGAATAATTTGTAGCCAATTTGTTTATTGAAAGGTAATTTAGTACTGTTGGTCTTTGAGACTGTACGAATCATTAATAGTCACAGTACACATATCCGCCTTAGGGGGATGGCTTGTATAAGAAGTACTAGAGATACTGGATTTGTGTGGAATAAGAATAAACAAATGAACGAAATGACATAAGAACTTTATTATAACCTTACAATCTTGTATAAGATAACATAATTCATGTAACTATAATTAAAGACATCCCGCTCAAACCCCTGAACAAAGCATTATTTCTTGTTACATTTTAGTCGAATAAAACTCTCAAAGAACTTACACCCTATCCAATATTCGAAAGACTTGCGTGGACAGCACTTTACGAACACCCTCATTTAGATGATGTACTATTCTGACCTTGTGCCACTAAACGCCCCCACGTGCGTACAGCCTTCATCAACCAATGTTCAATTATTTTTATTATATCCCCGAACACAACGCCCAACGCCTGGACGGCGATATAATCCAACAACCCCTGAGGCTATATAATCGTAATGGAATCAATTCTTCACAACCGGTCGACTCTCATAACGATATTGGTTTATTTATTTGCTATCAACTACAGCCATCCTTCTCCGAGGAGGGAGGAGAAGATTCAGGTTACAGGGTGTTATTTCTTTCGGTTGGAAAATGTTATTAATTTCTACGGAAGTTTCAATAACTCCAAAAGGTGCGAAAGGTCTTACGGGGACTGTGTGACTGTGTGTGTGTGGTATGGCGGTAGCAACAGTTTCCTAATAAGTGATGGAAGTGTACCGATACCGATTGGAAGTTCCGTTGTCCATACGACACTTCAAATGTGACAGACAGAAGGGAAAATCGAAAAAAACGACTCATCACCTTATACAGGACCTTATGGGTGATGAATTTTTAATTGCTATTGTTTCCTGCACACACACACACACCCGTTCTGAAATGGTAGCAAAAAATCGTTTGAGGTCATGCATGTTTCAGCGTAAAAATAATTTCACGCGAGCATGTGATGCGGACGGTTAAAGCATAAGACCGATCGTTTTTGCTCACTTCTGGGAAGTAGGAGTTACGAGTGAAGCTCAATCGCGACCGGGCCAGCACAGAACACTGTCGTACCTTTTTTTTTGCTTTTTGAGATGCCCAAAAACCGTTCCATCACGAACAGACAGCGAGCTTTGCTGCGTTACGTGCGTACGTTACGTATGTCGATAAAGGCACAGTGTAAGCGCGCTTTGGATGAAAGCATTTCATCCTCGCTTCCGCTATCACAATACTCTCGGTCGGTTCAGTAGAGTTTGATGGTTTTTTGAATAATGCAGTAGAAACAGAAAGGGATGGAGGGTTGGAGAGAAATTGGAATAAAACAAAAAAAAACTGTTGCAAGGATTTTGATACAGCAACCTTATGCCGGCAAGTGGTTGGTCCCCCATAATCAATACGGATAGATACGGCTGCCCGATGGGGTGGTAGGTTAGAAGTATTAAACTTTTATCCATACGTTGTCGCGCCATCGTCAGGTAGCCAGGATGTCGGGCTGTCATCATTCGTCCTGAGCGCATTCCGCCCGGTTCATGTCGTGGTTTGGTAGGCTTTCCCGGTGTCTGCTCGAATGGTTACGGGAAGTGGGAACTTCCATCCACTAACAACCAACGGTTGAGGGTGGAAAAATCAGATTCATCTGAACTTCACAGAACACACACCCCGCCCACGGTAAGGCACTACAAAAGGATCCATCAGCAAGCAGCAGAACAGGACATTGGCGAAGTATGATGCTTTTAGTTGGAAGGAAACGCCACTGCATGGAGAGATGCAACACAAAAAAAAAACATTTCCACCCTCATAACAAGCACCCAGAAAAGTCGAACCATTCGACATTCGCCATTACCACTCACACACACATGCACACAGAGTTCATAATCTGAATGAATATTTTTAGTTCATACACCGAAGAGGTAGCCATCGAGGGCTTTCATCGTTTGAGCTGTTGTAACAATATAGCGAAAACTTTCCTTCAGCCAAAGAGGAGCACACCTACCTTGACCGGATGGTTCCTAATGCTGTACACCCTTAACTAGCTGGAAAATCTACACGGTTACAGCCTGCATATGACGAGCGTGCATCCCTGTTGGCAAATAGGGCATCCCTCTGCCCAGCAAACGCAACAAATGAAAAGGAGAAAAAAGTCAATGATTCGCACGACGAAGATCATTAACTCCCGGAAGAATCACCATGCCTCGGGAACAATGCCCCGAACACCGTCTCGTTACCGGATGCGGGTTTCCCGGGAAGTGGCCACCTGCTGGTAAAATTGAATCAATAAAATTTTCGTAACTTGTCATACACACATCCGTGCGCAAGATGTAGTGAAGTTGGGTCGTATTCTTCGCTACCCGAAGCAGCACGGTTGATTGGAGATGCTGTCTATGACAAAACACCACCACAGCATCCAACCAACCAGGTTCAAGATTGGTGGCGTTTGTAACGAGTAAGTGTTTCGCTAGTTTGACATCAAAAGTGGTAAAATAACGAGCAAACCGAGTATGGGCGAAGAATCCTGGTCGTACGGTGTACGGTGATGATGGTGGGAAGGGTGGAAACTGTATTTCATCTGTTGGCACATGCACATTCGGGGGTGGAAATGATCGAAGAATCGGGAGACCGATCAACTCAGCAAGACGATACAGAACTAACAACACGTAGGTGTGTTTGTGTGAGTGTATGTGCGCCATCGAGCTTTCCGAGCGGATGTAATGCTGCGAGGCAGTTGCTCCGATTGTGATTCATAACGCAGGTGGAAAAGTGTTTTCGAATGGTTTGTCAATCCACGTGTCTTCGGTTCGTGGTGCGGTTTCGTTCCTTGCTTCATATGCCGTTCCAAGAAGCGGGCGACAACATTCGTCCAAGAAAAGAACTCCATCTCCACTGTGCTCTGTGCGCGTCGTTTGAAGGCAATCAATGGGTGAAGGGGAAAACAGCTCAAACCACGGCACATGTTTCTTGGGAAATGTGTCATCATCGTAGTCGTCTCCGTCGTCTGATAACAATAAATATTTGTGTGACAGGTTTGCCGGGCTTCTAGCTCGAGTCGCGCATGCCGATATAGACAGACAGACAGACAAACGAAGAAGCATTTTGAAGGAAACGAATGCCAAACCGTGGAACGGTTTACAAGACACACTTGTTACATTATTTTTCCAGCAATTGTGTAGCCTTCACGTTTTGCATTCATCGAACGCATCTTTGCCCTTCTGAATGGATTGCATTTTTCTATGAGCTTGTATTAGGTTATTTTATTTTTATCCAATAGAAAGACTTTAATTTGTGTTGCTCATGTTGCTTAACATGAATGATCTGTTAAAGTTTGTGCATTTTTTTTATTTATGGAAAAATACGTTGCTCTCTATACGAGCAACTAAAAATTATCAAATGAAGCTAGTATCCCATAAATAAGACCATAAGATGAAAGAAGACCTATTCATAGGAATGCCTTACATTGCTTCTCTAGCCACTAATCAACCTCGAACAAAGCTCTATGCAATGTACAATATAATTATCATTTGCTTCGGCTCTTTATATAGACACTCTGTTGAATGGAACAATCTCTTCAAAAAGTAAATTAATATTCAAACAAATCGTACATCGTTGAAGCAGTAGCTAAAGCAGATTTGTTAAACATAAATAGCACTTCACTTGCAACCGTTACCTCTTTCGCATCCACCCACCGATTCCCTCGTTCAAACAGACAAACACAAAAGGGTAAACAACAATGAAAGTGTTACAACACAAAATGGTGGCACTATTTTTATTCGCACTCCATCTACCGGCATTGCCGGCGGGGAAGAAAACTCATACTTTACTCAACGGCCACTGACGGGAACGGAAAACGGAAATGAATTGCAACATCCTTTCGGGCAGCTGAGCAACATCCCGGCGCCCCTTCCAAAAACACAAGCACCGAAAACAGTCCAACGAACGGTAACAGCAACACAGCAGCAGGCTAAAAGGCGTACCGGACGAGCGCAATACAATATTTCTCGAAATTAATCATAAACTAAGCTTCATTAATCCTGGCCCCGGCATTACGGTAGCCGCAGGCGGCAAAGTGCTTCCCCGTAGCTTGGACTAACCGTTGGAAGGTAATTTTTAGCTTCGCAAGATGGTCGGAGTGGGAGAAGGGTTGTGCATTAGGCGGGCTTTCTGCCGGTACACCATTGATTCACTCGCTCATTTGGTGGCTTTCGACAGTTATAAAAAGGTGTGCGAGATTGGGCGGTTAAAGCGAAAACACTGGTACATGCTACAACACAGTACGCGCTGTCTTTGTAACATTCAGCGAAGTGATAGCATTTCCGAAGAAGATCTTGCCCCTGCCTAGCTGCTAGTACACCCGGATGACAGCTTTGTTGAGACAAATGAGACGTCGCTGATATAAAGTTCTGATTCACAATTGTTCCAGTTTGGTTTAACAAATTAATATAGTTTGAATAACATACGCCTAAAGTTATGCAATTCGCAACACATAAGCTAGTTTTTAAACATTTTTAACGGCTTGTTTTATCCACTCAGCAGAACCCGTTGCCTGGGTGGTGGATGGGGAAGATTGGAGGGAAAACTGATTGCTTGTCGGATGCTTCTACAAACCTCCTTCCCTCTCGTCCTTACTTCCACAACGGCAACGATGGCTGCCGTTGAGCGTTAACACCCGCGGGGAAGGACATTCCAAACTGGAGGGCGTTAAGAACGGACCAAGCGGAACACAAAGACGAAAAGTTCGCTCGGTGGCGAGGATTCGAGCGGATGCGGAAAATTGTAAACAATCAACCGTACACGCTTTCTCCCCGCATTTTGTTGAACCCATAATGAAGGGTCAGGCTGCCTTGTTCCGGAGGTTTATTAAACGCGATCGTCTGTGGAACGTGCGCTTACGCTTCTCACGTTTTACCATATTTTCTTACAGATTGTCTGAAAGCCATCCTCTGACACGAGGGATGGTTCGCGGTTCCATCCGCAAACGTGTTACGCGAACACTTGTTCGACAGCAGTACAGCAACCGGCTTGGGAAGGCAAATCAATCTCAGCACAACCCGGCGTCCCAAAAGTCTCGACAGGGAAAAATGTGAAAAATTATGCTAAACAATAGCGAGCGATTGTTAGCATTCTCTCTCGGACAGTTCGCGGAACACTGGACCGGAAACAAATGAGCAAAATAGTTTCGTACCATTGCATCCCTTGCCGCTTGGTTGAATGATTGTCCTCCAATTGCGACGTGGCGCTAGAGTTGTCGTAAACAATTTTTCAAGCACCACCATCATCTGCTCCCGGGTTCGGTTCGTTTCTGCTTTAGATTGTCATTACAAAGAAGGGCAATAAAGTAAACGTTTGTCTAAGAACCTCATCAATTTGACACCGAAGCTGAGAAGCGATTGCAAAGTACCCGGTCCCGGTACCCATTATTGGCTATTTAGGTTCCATTTTTTGTACTCCGCTCCATGGTCTTCACCACGTTCGAGCAGCATAAAATTTGTCGATCGTCATTTGGGTTAGTTTTGTATTGTTGTCTTTTCGCCATTTTGTTTCTTCTTTTGTGTGCTTTTTGTATGCTTTTCTCCCAAAAGACATGTAATTTTAAGTTTGTCAATATACGCTTTCTAGATTTCTGCTCGACTTTCCACTTTGGCCACGGGCACGTTTGTGGCAGCATTTACTTGCCCGACTGTTTGGTGCAATTCCGTTTCTCCTTTTTTCCTATCTGCCGTCTACCGTTTTTCCTTCCACTTTTCGACCCAACAAAGAAACAAAAAACACCCCTCATGATTGGCCAAGTTTATAATTAACTTTATCGGCGGCGGCGACAGATCGTTCGCTAAATGTTGTCAGCCCTATCGATTCGGCGGCACATGACGGAAGGGCATCCGGGAAAGAGTCGGACGGGCTAGGGCGAAGGGTTTGGTTTGAACTCAGTTCGAATTCTCGCCCGCTTACGGATCGGATGCGTCGAATGGTTTCGGTGTGAACTTTCGCCGTACGGAGTGCCATACCATTTCGTGGGGTTTGCAACAATTTGACTAAATTGTCATCGATCGACAGCGTTTCGCGTGGTGCCATGACTGGGTTTGTCGGTTGGCGCGTGTGTACATTTTGTTGTAAAGCTTTTGCAAAAAAGGAATACAGAACAGACAGTGACTACATTACCCAATTAGACAAGAACATAGTTACAGACATAAGGTACAAACACACACGGAGGTTTATTTTCTTTTCGTTTTGTTTTGTTTCAGTCAGAGGTAGGTAATTCCGTATTCGAATAGAAGTTTGCTAAATTTTTGTTACACAAGAAATTAATTTAAAATTACTATAAACATAATAAATGAAAAAAATAGTATGCATTTATTATGATTATTCTTCAGTAAGTATTTAAAAACTTTGTTAAAAACCCCAGCTCAACTTACCAACTTGGGGACCTCTGCATTGTGCTGTAGCTCTAGAGTAGCTATCGTTTTCGGTAAGTTTGTCACTCGTTGACCAAAAATAGCCCAATCAATGTCGATTTCAATGTACATAATCGGCGAAAATGATTTAGAGAACAAGCACCATACGAAAGAACAATAGCAGATGCATCTGCTATTCCCAAAACGACGACAACTAAATGCAGTGTGTTGTGTATGATATCGAAAGTGCATTAGCGCGTCGTGTGAATATTCTCACCAGTGTGATAAAACAAATTAAATTTAATCGAAACAAACTGTTGGAGGGACAGAACTGAAAGAAACAGATATCCGCTTGTATGGCAATGGTGGCAGGCAGTCTATTTTTACGCCATGCAATCTGTCGAGCGTCAGCATGTTTTCGGTGCGCTACGTTGTCGCTACGTAATTGGCTCCCGCTAGCCGCTAATGTAAAGCAGATGGTAATAGTGTTTATTGCACGTTTGTTGGAGCTTGAAGCTGCTTACATTTCTTCCGAAAGTATTTCAGTAATGAACGTCCCATTATAAATCGTCTCTGATGTCACCAAGGTTATCTACAGCACGGATCTAACTAGCGGGACCATAAAGAAGCATTTCCACACACATTCCAGGGTATAGAACACCTGGAAAAACTCGTACCCAATGTCCAGTGAACGTCATAAAGTAGTCGCCGGTGTACCTTTTTTTCGTGGCTTTTCACGGTAAATCCCTTGCACATACCTTATGCCATGCCAAACGATAATTCGTTCCGTCAGCCTTAACCTCACAGTCATTCGCACGGTGACACCGGTTTCGTGTGTGTTTCGTGAGCCGCGAGGGCACCTGTTGCGATATATTTTCATCGAGTAGCAGCCACCTTCTTCGGCGGGTACGAATCCACATCGATTTACTTCAAACGGACGGTCGGATAGTCAGTCGGACGTACGGTCTGGCAATGTCTCAAACGCTTATTTATGAGCAATTCGCAGCTGTCAACCCGGGTAACCGATCCACGAACCGATCGTCAATCGAAACAATCACTCAACTACTCGGGAGCTGTTGCAGCTTTCGAGGTTAGTTAGTTTCGGACCGATGGGCATCCAGTTGGAGCCGACCGATCAAAGAATTGCTTCAGTTCAACCCATTTCAACAAGTGATTGCTTCCGGTGGTTGGAAGTCACCGTTCGGCTAGCCCACAAATTGAATTTACTAAATTGAATTGCTCCGCAGAATGCAGCTGAAGCTCCCCGGTAAGAAACACACCACCCATAATATACAGACCTGCTCGCGAGGAGAGAACAAACTGAGCAAATTCTATGTAAATTTAATTCCATCTCAGTCGGTGGCTTCGTTCGACTGCAGCGAGTATGAAAAACACCAAGATGCCTGCTGCTTCTGTTTGCATACAAACCGAACAAACGACTGCAGAAGGTACCGGTAACCGGTGTGTCCACTAGCGGTGTGGCACTATTCGGCACAACATTACGGATGCTTTGTTCCGTCCCATTTTCCGTTGCAGCTTCATTGTACCATTCTTATTATTCATTTTGAATCTTCATTTTTCTTGTCCAACGAGCCGATAATTGAATTGCAGCAAAACAATTTGTCTCGGTGTCGTCGCCGTGTACTAGCTGCTGGTAGCAGGTCTGGTACGTTCTGGCGTGCACAATCACTAGAAGGGCCGAAACGGTAGGTGCAAGTGCTACTTCATCAACTGCAGATGTTTGCTCCTTGAGCGATTGCATAGAAAGACCCTAAAGATGAGTGGATGTTGTGCTCTGAGGAGTTCCAGTTTCTCTTGATCCTCATTATCAAAAGGAGCTTCAAGAAGTCTTCCAAAACAAAAGCACACTAGGAGGCGGGAAAATAACTTGGGAACAAACTTATTCTTTTCAGCTGTTCTTCTTATGCTGCTCTACAGTTTGATTACTTTTGGATCAAGATCTTATGGCGACTATTGTGTTGTTTATTAAATTTCATACACGTTGAATGAAAAATAATAATTTCTCATTTCGTAATTTAGAACAATTCCATGTCCTGTTACAAATTTAGCAAATGAACTAATTCATTACTTGATTTAATTCTTGCCATCATGCTACATTCTATTTTATTAATTAACAATAAAAGAAGAGCAAATTTTCTAAAAGAAGGGTATTTTTACTGCGCAGTTTGCATACTATTAGGATTGAGGTTATCAGTTCATCTTTTAATACATAAAACACCTACCACGTTCATAAACATTTCGCTCATCAGGTATAGTCGAGGTTTTGAATGCTCTAAAAATGATGTTGTCCTATTGCAAAACGTTTACATCCAAGGTCACATCTAATAGCTCTCTGGAACATTTCCAGCTGTTACACGCCGTAAGCGATAGTGTACGTGTGAAGGTACCAGATGATCGTTCCCGAACAGGTGTTTTAATTAGCGCGTCCAACGCCGGCACGCTCCATCGAAGGTCCGAAAGGGTTTCTTTATGCAAACCAGCACCAAACTATCGCTGTACAGCAGGAGACAGCGTACCAAAATGTGGTCGGTGATGTAATGTTGGAGAAAGATTTTACGATCATTGGGGCTGAAAAAACAGTCGTACACAACCACACTGGTTAGCAGTAACGAGACAGACGATAGGATTGAGAATAGTTTTATGGATTTGTTTTGTAGATTTATGACGAATGTGGAACGTGGCAAACGTGGCCTTTGGTTACGAAAAACGAATTCTCGACGATGAAAAACGACAGTCATCAATGGAGAAGCAAACAAAACGCCTCATAACGATAAAACAAAGCACATAGTTGAAGTATCTAATTTAATATTTTCTTTCGGATTGGTATGAAATAATGCAAATGTTGCAAGAATTATTTAGAAATGTTTATGGAAAGTTTATAACGCATTTATTTCTTCACTTTGCAAGGTTTTGTTTCATACATTTAGTAAAAAGTTAATTTAAATTAAGGTTCATGTTGTTTTTGTTCACCTCTACACGCATATTTTGAAATTGTTGTCTATTTATCTTTTAACTATAGTTTGTCTAATATCTTCCGTCACGCACGCACCGAAACTTGTACACCGTTTATGTTTTGCGCATGTTGCACATTTACCACCCCACCTGGAAAACTGCAACTGTCATCGATCTCAGCTGAACCATGCGCCCGTAGTTCAGTTTTTGGCATGTATAGTTGTACCCCTTTCAAAAAAAAAACATTCATCCCCAAATCCACCCCCGGCCACCTTTCCAGACCGGATGGGTGTCCAGCATTCGGAAACCTCACGTCACATTTCGGTGCCACATTTCATTTCGTCAGCGATTCTTGTGTCGCACTGCTCAAATACAGATTGTGTAAACACAGGTCGAGAAACAAGTACAAATACAGTGTAGATGGGACCGTTTCGAACAGCCCAGTGTAAGCACCCTTCCTGCTAGCGATGACGGTGGTGGTGAGTTGGGTGCGTTGTTGTTTGGAAGCATGCCGCGTGCACGATCGCGCCGACCCGCGAGCCCTGATAATGCTGATAATTGTACCTTAGCGCGGATGCGTTACATACCCTACACGCATACACATGCGCTAATAAACTACAAACGGAGCACGATGTTTGTGTTTACCCACTGGCTTTAGCAAACTGCGGTACTAGAGGGAGCCTCACGGAGAAGCAGATAAGATAAGACACTCTCCGGGGATCGTCGGCGTTGTCGTCCGGGTTCTTGTCGAACCCGCGGATGATGGTTTTGGTGCGGAATACGGAGAGAGATAGAGAGAGAAAAAACAGATCTACAAAATGGACATTTCACAAAGAAGCCTCACCCTATTTCGAATGGCGTGTATGACGGACGAGGCACGTGTGCGGTATTTGACGGCATCATAAAATGGTCTAGCAAATGCATGAAAATTAAATGCACCCTGGGAATCGAAGGGGGGTATTTTCGGGGTGAAGAATTCTATGTTTGGAAGCACCACGGTGAGCGAGCTGCTTAGTTTTCCTACTGTCGCCATGGTTTAGCACGAGGCAAGGTAGAGCGACAGACAACAAACATTTACAGGCAGGTGAGGGCGAGGCAAGCAGAAACGGACAGAGACAATCGCGAAGACCACCGGTGATGGGCCGGGTAGGATGCTGGTGCGCATGATTTAAAAATAATTGCAAATTGAGCTGAAATTCTAAGGAAACAAGACGAACAACAGCGTAGACACGCACGAACGCATGGATAGATCGAGCTACAGCAAACCGCACGATAGAACACTGAGCTAAAAGACGCAGACATACACACGCACAGGAAAGGAACCCCCCAATAGTGTGTATCTAAGGAATGCACTCTTCATGACACACGGATGCACTAGAAGGCAACACACAGGAATGCACAACATAATAAAACCAATCCCCGAAAGAGACATTGAGATGAATGCGTACAGGGAAATAGTTTTATCGTAGAACAACAGGAAAGGAAAATGAGTTACAGGGAAAAAGACACAGAGCAGCGTTTGGGAAAATGCTTTTACTTACCGGTAATTGTTAGAAGAATGTTCGAAACGGGGTTTTATGACAACAACTACATCAGTCTTTACATACAGTAAGCCACATTTATGCTGGTGCAGGTATGACACAAGGAGCAACACAGAAGGATACACACTAGCCTGCTATTTACAGTCAAACTAAAAAAATACATTTATACACACACACACACACACACACACACAAACCATAAAGGTCGAAAGCCGATTCCTAACCATGAAATAGTGCGCGATCGTGATTAGTTCGTTTTATGTTTCGCTGAAGCCAAATCCCAGACAAGGTTAACGTACGTTATAGCGAATTCGATTACTTGTGCTGCGAGCATAAACATAGATCACACAATACATTTACACACATACAGAAATACATTGACATACACATACACACACACACACAAAACACACAGTTACACAAAGATCAATTCAAATGGTAGCAATAAATGTAGCATTCGGTAGCATTTAGTGGCACATTTAGAATAACACAAAGATGCTCGCATTTCTCTACACTGGACAACATTGACTATACACGTACGCAAGAACACATACACTGATAAGGGGATGTATTTAGAAGCAACTACGCCGGGTTTATCCCAACTTGGAACAATTTAGCGAGGCTGCCCGCAAGGCCGCTGAGACGTTTTGCAAATGTAAACTACAATAATGGTGAATTCCGTTCACAACTGCTCTAATACGCCCCTTTTTCTAGTGGGAACTCCACCAAATTCACCCTCGTTACGGGTGGGATTTTTTTTTTGTCGTTACCAGTTTTAGAACATTCTAGCGATGAGTACAATTTTTAAAACAATAAAAAAAACACTCTTAGATATTGCGGCGATCATCCGAAAGAATGCGTAATCTCGCGTGTGTTTCTGTTAAAGAACGTGCGGCTATTCACAATTCGCGATCGAAGAATGGCTTTGGTAAAATAAGTGTGAGCGCGCGCGCGCATCCAAAGTGTAAAGCACCAACGTGAGAACTGAGACCCTGTGGCTCACGCTCACGGCTATCGGTTCGTCGGGGCGTTGTAAAGCCGAGGAGACAACCAGCACATGTACATGGTGGTGGTGTGATAATCGTGCTAGCGAAGGTTAGTATCAACAGCGTGGCGAAGCAGATGACACCGCACAACAACATGGTCGCGACATTAGGACACATACTTTTCCCCCGGTGGCGTGGGATGGAGAGCTTAGATTATCCACCCATTACTTCCTGTTTCCGTTTTGTTTCCCTTAGCTATTTAGACAAAGTATGGCGAGACATTTTCTCTTCTTCTCTGCTTATCCCGATCTCAATCATCCCTCATCTGGATGGTGATCATATTTGAAAACCCAACCCCAATCGCTACGAGCCATGATGGACGAGCATGGGTATTCCTTATCAAGCACAATGTAGCTCTTTCTTTTTGATTTCGCTTCACAACAGCAATGTAGATTTATTTTTTTAATGAATCGATTTCAGATTGGAAATAATCGGAGCTCGAGGCTTATGATTCTTTGAGAGATTGTGTGTGTGGCTGTTGATCAACAAGTTGCGATGGAATGATAGTGGATGCACTCGTGCAGTTCGTGTTAAAGAGTTGCATTTAAATTGCTGTGAAATATTGCGACTCTGCATCCCATTGCATTGGAATATGAACTCTGAAACCTTTTTTTACAATTTAACAAAATCCAACGAGATATTCATCTTTAAGGACTTACATAAAGGTAGAATCTTAATGATTTTGGTTTTTCTGTCAAGTACGAAAACTCTTGAAGGCTCGTATAACTTTTTATTTATTATATTATTTATTATTTTGATTTATTCTTCCTATTCTTACAATATGACAATGAAAAGAACTTATTATTTTCCTGAAATATGTTTTCTTGCATGTAAACTACAAATTTTATATGACATCTCTTATTCAAACTCTTCTGCAACATCTATTTTTAACGCAACTTCTCAACCCAACAGCAAAATCCTGTGGGTTATGATAAATACATGTCCATTTAAGATGCTCCTCCTGCAAACGAACTCCCACATCATCTTATGCCCATCTTATCACCTTCGCCAGAAGAACCGCAGCCATGCAAACGCTTCCAATCCACCAGCCACACCACTAGAGCTCTAAAAGGACGCACGTCAAATGTGTGAGGTTATAAATATAGGAGCCCGTTCTGCGTGCGTGTCACTGCGTGTCACATTGTGCTTGCGCTCACACAATAAATAGATTAAGATTAGGATGATGGAACAGCACATATTTTACTATTTCGGGCATGGCGCATCTTGGTGATGGTTGCTCTGCAGACAGATGCAAAAGAAAAACACCACAACCGCACCACAGGATCGTTCGTCTGATGGACTAACGCGGTGCGAAGGGTTTTGTGGCTCTGCGAAAGGACCAACTTGCGCGAATGATGCATGATCCGCCACGTTTATTCATCCCCAGTCAGCGAGTCCTGATGCGCGCCGTGATGCGTTTCGTTGAAAAATGTCTGCATTCGAACATGGGGAAAAGTTTTTCGAGTCGCGCGAATAAATCGTGTCAACTGACGGATGAGCCGAGACGGGTGTGACGGACGGGGACCGGTTGGGCTGCCGGCTACTGTACGACACATCATCACCCGAGCGTGAAGAAGTTGTAATCTGAGATATTCATCGTTTGCCATTTTCTGCAAACGCTCCGTTTTTCACTTACCGTTTTTCAACTCCACCACTCGTACACAACCGATTGACGACCGCTTGCCGGACCCATTTGTGTTCCTGCAAACGGCCGAGATTTTCTAGACGAATGTCACACCGAAAGCGAGAGTCGCATCTGCCAGCACGCGTAATAGGATTTGTCCCGGGTAGTGAGCAAGACATATTTTACATAGCAACACCTGTTCCTTCGCGCATTGTGCATCGTACCGGACCTGAACAGCATGTCTGTCATGCTGTTCAGTTGCATTCTGTTTTTCTTTCTGAAAGTCTCACACACGCAAACACGATTCGTCAATGCTCAAATCAAATTCAATTAACCACGGCATACGGTTTCCCTTGCCGTGGTAGGTAAACTGTACGATAAAGTGTAATCATTGATACACCCGGGAGGGCCGGGCAACCGTCGTCAAAGTGTGGCTTAGCAAAAGCCGAAAAAAAGAAGAAAAAGCCCAACTTAATTAATTAATTACAGAGTGATTGTGTCCCCTTCGGCTCCATGCGTTGTCCTAGGGGTGATGGGGATTGAATGAGTCCTGCCAAATAGCACCCCAATGGACGAAAGAATGGTTTAGACAAAGCAGATAAAAATCAGCATGGTTCTGTGACCGTCCGTTAAGCCGATAGAAAATTGAAACGTGATGTGCTGTGCTATGTAGGAGAAAGGTTGCTCTCGTATTGGTCCCACCATAAGGTCAATTTGTTTCGGGGGAGGGATTTAAACTATGTTACTCTAAATTAAGCGAGCTGGGAAATGCCATAATTGATATCAAACAATTACATAAAAATTCTCAATTTGCTTAGAAAAAGTTATGCACTTCCACTAACTTAATAAACAATTGTTTCTTCCGTACTTCAATCATTTACTGTGATTTTGAAAAATAGTATATACGTTATATGTAGACACCTTGTTCAATAATCCCTTCGCCACCAAAGCGGTGAATTTGCAATAACACCGCCAGCCAGTGGCCTTTTTATCGATTTGTCCATGTGCCCCGAGCAACAATTTTCCACCATATTCGTATCGTCCTAAGCCCCGCACTAAAATAATACTCCCCATCGAGTCAATCGATATAATCTTTTTAATAACACTTTCGATCTCCTCCGCCGCTGGACACTGTTGCTAAATGCAGTCCCTTACTTTATTAGTTTCGAAGCTAATGAAGATAAAAGCGGCATATTGAGATACCATGCTGGGTGATTAATTCTGTACCAAAATTACGCTTTAATGTGACGTAATTTTGGGCGCACTATCGGCTGTCGATTTAGGTGCCTGAAGCTATGCAAAACAGATAAATTTTCGCTTCGACAGGTGATTAACTGGACGCAATGAAAGGTGAAAGATTGTTGGCTAATTACTTTTCAAACCATCAACAGTAAAAATTCTTGATTTTTCATATTTAACGTCAACAATCGCTGGATTCTTCTGCAGAGTGTGCAGAGCAGAAGAAACTAAGAATTATTGCTCGAAAATAATGGTGATTAAGAAATCGAACGTGATTAGATATCCTCGGTCGTGGGATGGTTGGAAAGGTGGAACATAGAATTTAATTAAAATCAATAAGCTCTCCCCTCGGTCAACCCGATTTACGACGCTTCCGTTTTCCGGTTCGGGTGATTTCCGGTACCGGGGCGTTCGTACACTTCTACTTATCGCTGTTCACGCGTTAGGACGCACTGCTTCCTTTCGTACGTTCCGATCTGCCCTTGCTATTTGTAGAATGGTGCTTCCTGTTTGATTTTTTCCTTGTCTATCAATAACCAAGAAGCGCCCGGGTGTACTCAACCCCAAGAAACAGGCCCTACGCGCAGGGGTGGACGACTGTAATGTGGGAGCAAACCGGAGATAAATTCCATTCTCCCGGTGCTGACCTAATTGGCACTCCAATCCATTTGCCATCGCACGGATGCGGTTGAGTGCAAAAAGTAATGGAAATCGAAGCCGTAACATAAAACATAATTCACCGAGATAAGAGATTGGCATTCGAATCAACAACAATCAAGCTGTCACCGTCGTCCTCTGCTCTCGTCCGGTGCTCCTGGTGTACGAATGGTTAGCGTACATTCGTATGTATGAGGACACCAATCGATAGCAGATGATGTTCGGGACTGTTTGGCGCTGGTGGTGCGATCGAAGATCACACCGGTACCGTGTGGTGTACGTCGTCCGGCGTAGTGGATGAACGCAAATGCCAGTCCGCGTGTCCATATCCTTTCGGGGTGATTTTCAAAGTGATTTTCACTGTAAGAATGCTTGCATTCACCTTCGATAAGTGAAGATAGACGGACCCATATTTGCATTATGCTGATGAGCAAATCACAGCCAAAGTTTTCTGTCGGACCACACACGGATCAATATCGGGGGGGATTGAAAAAAAATGGAATGGCTCCCAGCACCGTACACAGGGCTGTACCATTGCGGGTGCATTAGCCTAGCCAGCATTCGTTACAGGGACACCACTTATGGAGTGTTTTAACGATATCAAATTGTTATGTTTTCCAATAACACATGTACTTTGGTGATGGTACAGCTGCAGGGCAGTAGTTGGAAGGGATGCGCGATGTTAGCTCTTCTGTCTCACGATGCGCTTATTGAGTAGTGAAAAGTTACTAGCAGCACCATCCGGTACCGATCCCTTTTTGTTTCCGTTCGTGCAACCACTGTTCCCAGAACAGTGACAGACAGTTCCGAAGGGATGGTTGTGAAGGATGTATCAATAGTCAGCAAAAAGCAGGTTGCCTGTGAGGTTTTGTGCCGGGCGGGTGAAACGGTGGTACGAGAACTCGGGATTGAAACTTGCCTCTGCTTGCTGCACTGTAAATGTAACGGATATGCTTTTGCTTGTCGTCGTAGTATTAAGAAAAGAAAAAAAAAACCGGACGAGGAGGAACAGGGTGCCCATGAACTGAACCGAGGAGACTGTGGGGTGTGTTGCGGTTTGGTGAAACTCATTTTATGATATGAGATTGGATCGAATCATATTACCAGGCCAGTCGCTCCCCCCACAGTCAGCGCTCAGGGAAATATGCTTTCCCCCTCGGATCGCACCGAAGTCACTGAAATGAGAAAGGTAAACAATTGAAGAAGCCAAAAGGTTCGAATGCTCTCGGAACTGGGGACGGTATATTTACGAAAGCGTTACCACAATCGGTGGGTGGAGGTGATACGAATATGGTATGGATTTTTATTTGAATTGATTGGAAAAGACACCACAAGCGTGCACACCCGAATACGGATGGGCTTGAAAACAATTGAGTATACGCTTTTCTTCGGGTTTCCCATGACCGGGAAACTCCTATGCGTGATGCGAGTTGCATCAATCTGGTAATTCTGGTCGGAATGCTCAAGAGACGTGTCCCAGGTAGAGAATAATTTTATTAAGGTGTAAAGCAACAATCGGTCTTTTTTTCAAATTTTTGTCAGTTTATTTATGGTGAAGCATTCATATTATTGATGTGCTAAACATATTATAACTTGTTTGCGATCCGAATTGCTTTTTTATATTATTAATAAAGCCTTAATTTATGTAATCTGTTACGATCTAACGACGAAACATCATCAAGTAATATTATTCAATCTTTAACGCATTGAAAATGTATAATAAGTAATGAAAGCATACTTTCGGGCGCATTAAACATTACTCTAGTCAGCGGCGAACCTGTTGCACAGTGATTCATAATTCATACACTAATGATTGAAAATTATAGAGAAAAATAGGCTGCTTCCAGTCAACCTCGCTACTAAATCTACGTAATTCATTTACGTGTTCCAGTACCGACGAAATAGAACGATTTAACACACGATTAATTTGGCAACTAAAGACAACTACATCCTCTCGCGCTAAAGTGATTTGACAGCTTTCCCACAAGTCTAATCCCCTCAGCACACTGTACAGCCGTTTAATATTCTTCTGTAAAACCCGTGGATATTAGAGCGCTTGTATTCTGTTCCGATGATGTCACGTGCTAAATGGCACACGCGTCACGATGCGTGCGGAATACACTGCCAATGATGATGATGCTCATGGTAACGGATCGTTCCTTAAGCAACCCGAACTCTGCTCACAAAAGGAAACTTAATTAGAAACTGTTGATATCCACCATATATCTAGCATGCGTGTTTGGTGGAATTGTTAGAAATTTCACTGAAAAACCTACGCCCGGAACGAGGAAAACACCGGAAAACGATAAAACTAATCGCTTGAACACGCCTTTCCACCTACCGTGTATCTGTATCTGTCCCCGGTCTGTTCTTTGCTGCCGTTAAATAAGCCTCGAAGGCAGTAGCAGCATGTAAATGAGCATCCTCCTCTAGTAGTCCAACCAGCGCAAACCCTTCACCGTTGCTGGAAACGGTGCGAATGTCTTTGTTTTACGTTACGCAACAGCTCACATAACAACAACCGGCGTTCTAATTTCAACCAGCGCGGAAGAAAATGGATGACAGATTCAATCTGTCACAAATCCCGAAGCTTACTATAAGCTTTGCGATGGCCTACCACCATCCCGGCGGTGTATCATATTGCGTGTACATTGTTATGCTGCCTGTTGTCTGTCTGTATGTCTGTCTGTCGCGTTGAGTACGAGCGTTCGATCAAAATTAACATTGGCGGTTTGGGCGGATAAATTCCACCGCTTGAAGATGGAACAGTCACACCAGTGCTTCGGGGCTAAGCGTTGAAATCAAATATTAAATCGAGCAAACATTCATCCGTATCATCCCCGTGGTAGACGACACCTTCGAAGGAGTTGTGCTCTCGGACTCGATGGAATCTCAAGATCTCTCTCCAGTCTCTTACCGAGACCACATAAAAAGGGTACAAGCACTACGCAAAAGCATCCCCTCGAGAGACACCGGACTCCAATCCCAAGCCAACTAAATAGTGGCATTTACTCAAACAAAAAACAGACACGCTTAAAGGTATCGCGTAGCACTGGCACTATTGCCGCTACCAGGCAACGACAGACAATGCCGTTTGGGAAAATGAGCCTGAAAGGAATTCATAAACAACCATAATTGAAGACGCACAGCACCATACCGGCCAGCCACCAGATAAGACGCTTTGTAACAAACGCATGGTGTAATACGCTTTCTACCCGGAAGATACAGTTCCTGAAACGGGGTGCACACGCTGGAAGGCGTCAAGGAGTTGTCCCATAAATACACAATACCCAATAGTTCCGCCTAGTGTGACAGTCATTTTGCGGCACAGGGCAGCGGTACCTGTGGGAATTATTATCAGTAGGTGAGAGAAACCCGTCGGAAGGACGCCATTTGTGGAGCTGTCATTTTCACCCGTTTTTGTCCGTGCAGGCCGTCCACTTCCCCCTGTGTCGCGTATGGTATGAGATTTTGCGCTTAAAGCGTAAAATGATGACGACAATCACGATTTACAGGCAATTTGTGTTACAGGATTTTCCTTCCGCTCGCAATGTGGGGTCCGCGTTCCAGAAGGAATGTCCTTGCGCTCCAGAGTAACTATCGTCTTCTAATGGTACCATTTATAGCCTCAAAGCGAGCTTGCGGAGCTCGTTACAGAGCAAGTTTAATCGTTCTTTGTTGGAGAAAGTTGGTTGAAATTAAACAACTCCATCGTGAAACTGTGAGCTGCTTTTCAAAAATTGCCACTTCACATAATGGAGTACACATGTCCTGAAAGCGTGACACAATTTTCACCATCTTCTTGAGAAATAAAGGCACTAATCTGTTCGCCTTTCAATTACAGGTTAATTTGAGCGTACCGCGAAAATGACACGAATTTTGCGTTCGCAAGCTCGTCGACAATCAATCGTACCTTCGTCCCTTTAACGCTGAGTGGATCCTTCCACGTGCGTGCTCATATAGCCCGCGGATTGATTAATTGCAACCATCATTACATTAATTCGTCAATATCTAGTGTACTCGCCCTTCAGCACATACACACACACCCCTGCATACTCCTCAATCGGGATTGATTGGTCCCGATCGAATTCGAACAGCAATTAATTTAATGTGCATACACCGCATATCTCCGGCGCCCCCTCGACGAGACCACGCGAGACACATCAATCAGTATTCGAAAGGGACACGGAAGGTTTTCACCACCGAGTTCAGAAATCACTTTGCAAAACCTGCACCAAACATACATTGAAAGGGAAAACTTTGTGTCGCCGGACAATTGACACCCAGCGTCCTATTTCCTAGCTTCGCTTGCTAATGTTGAAATGACGCACTACTACGCATCCTTCCTTCCTGCCAATAGATTGGCGTACGCAACCTACAATTGTGATGGAAATTAAATTCACCTCAGCGTTTTCAAATATTTGCTCAGCGTGAGCGAATGGATTGCTCGCTATGCATGACAGCAAATTATACAGCAGTCCTTCGCTGCGACGTGTATGTAAAGTGCATTCATGTGACGAGAAAGCGAAGGATTTACACGATACAGCTTAATCTTTGTGTTCAAACGTCTCACTCGTCCGGTGTGTGTGTGGGTAGTTGTGTCTTCAGTAATTGATCTTTGAGATCAGTTGTGTCCTCTTTTGACAAATGCTTCTACGGTGGATAAATTTATTATCTATATCATCTAGTTCCTTGCGTCCTCCGAAAGACGCCCTTGAAAGACGTATGTCCGTAAGGCACAGGGAATTGTAGTTGATGCCTTTATTGCAAAGATATGAGATACGACCTGTTCTTCTGAAGGCCAAGGACCATCTATGATGTTGCTCACCCATCGTACTCTAGCTTTAGAAGTAGAAGTATGCAAAATGCTTAACAAGTTCCTAAAAAGGTAGTATTGCTAATCATGTTGCATAGTTTAGGGGATTTTTATAAATTAATTCTCTCATACTGAGACAAAAGTACATGCATTAGTAATGAAAATATTTTCCAAAAACATTCTAGTAAATTTCCGTGTTCTAATTTCTTAAAAAACTGTCACTTGGGACACGGATGTGTTGAGCTCGTGATATGGTCTATAATGACACATTGCACTGTAAATTCCTCACCAAGGTCTTGTGAGTACTTATCCCCTTTACCGACACAGGACTTGGTTATATACAACCACTTTATGAGGTGAACCAACTTCCCGTCTAACACGACCACAAATGGAAAAGGATTACACGGGCGTGGTACCGGGCAGGCCGGTTCGGCATCCGGGAGGTTCTCCAATAATTTAGGTCAAGTGAGATTTCACTTGTGGTACGCTTCGAAGGTGATTGTCATTGTTGCATCTTTGGAAACGATTCCTTTGAAGCCCGAAACCAACCGAGTGGCGAGATAGATTCTCATTCGAAGTAAGCACCATCATTCCTAAACCATAGATATTGTGTGCCAATTTGCACTAGGAGAAAAAGTAATTGGATTATTTGAGTCAAAGATTAATCGGAATAATTATCAAACAAATAGACAACAGGGAGAGTCCGAAGCTGCCAGTGCACGGAGCGGAGGAAGCCTGCACCGGATCTGGAAGTGCGTTTGATTTATGATTCGCCGCACACAGGGCACCGGGATCCGGAAGTGCAAACTCATCTCGCTCCAAACGGAGCATTCATTCTGGGAGTCGGAAGGACGTTTCGGCCATATTTTCTTAAAAACAAAGCACTAAATCATTCTGTTATCTTCTCACAAACGAACGCTCGGGTGAGTGGTTTGCCCCACGGATAGCACGGCAGCTTGGTTTTGTGTTGTAACGTTACAACCAGAAAAATCCACTACCATCCGCAGCAGGACGATTGGATGGTCTTTTGTAATCATTGAGGCAGAAAAATTTACCTGGTGGCGTATTGCAATTCGTACGCCAGAAATCTTAAGCCAAGTCGAAGAGCCATTACACGTTTAAGCTGCTACAGTGGTTCAGCATTATAAAACATCGATTTGAATACAGCGGACAACATCGGTTGGCTAAACCGTGTCTCCAGTGACAGTTGTCTTATCCTTTCATCTGATCTTCATCATTGTCCTTTCGGCGTCCCGCTGTTTTGCACTGGGCCGGAAGTATAATTTATGTAAAGCACAACGATGAAACTGGAAGAGATCTCTCAAATTGCTTCTTGTACGAGTAAATATCCTAGGGGCAGATAAATCTGGTCGGTGCGAGTATTTGACTTCTGTTCTCTTTCATTGTTCAGGTGCAAGTATACTAAACCCCGATGGTCGCTAGCTTACAGGCAAAGTCGCCAATGCCAACACTCAAAATACGATTGGTATTGTTCATCTTGCTGTTGAGGAATGCGCGATGGGAGTAGGAGGAATCAGTATGGCAAAAGGACAGCGATAAGAAAAGGCGGAACAGATTTTTCTTGTCGAACTGCAAATGCACACTGTACTACTACTACTACTGCTCGAATATGGTTGCCAGTTGACACCAACGCGCGACAGAATATCGTCGAGAAGATTGTCCCGCCGGCGGAGCAGTGGATTTGCTGAGGTATCATTTTTTCACCTCCAAAGAAGAAAGAACCCAATCTGGGAAGGGTAAAGAAAATTGTACAAAATTTCCCCCGAGCGTTGAAACCATAGTTTAAACAGAGTGAATACTATCGAAAGGCAAACAAAGCGTCGGTTCTGTCTGATGCTAGCATATCGACCTTTTTTGTGCGCTTTCCCAAACGCCAGCATTACTCCTTGTTCGTCCGGATACGATTGATGTTCGGTAGTGGTGCCTGTGGGTGCTGATGCTTCTCGGTAAACCAATGCTCAAAGACTAGCTACCGCAAGGATCCAAGCACAAACGAAGGGATATTTTTTCTGATTCCACACAAGAAATCTATCATTCCTCGAGGCAGCAGAATGGTTTGAAAGTGGAAGAAATTAAATAAAAAGTAATTTTCAATAAATATAATTTGATATCATCGCTTTGCTTTGTACAGCAGTACGGGTTGGGAGTGTGACGCTGTGAAGTGAACAACGAAACTCAATACCGATTGAGATAGAAAGGTATCGTAGTGGTGAGGGAATGGGAAACTAGTTGCTAGTAAAAGCTGCTGGTTGGTGACGGTTGGATGCATTACAGGGTTAGTGAACGTCGAACGTGCATTACCATGAGAATACGCCTAAAAGTATGCAATCAGAACATAACATAATTTAAGGTAGTATTCAGAATATTAAAATTGCTTTATAAAATTCGGAAAAATCATTATCATTAACAATGTTTATTAATACGAGTTAATCATAACGATAAATTCATACAATAATTCGCAATCCAATTTCTTTAAAACAAAAACAAGAAATCCGATTAGGCAGCAAAAACTCCTTTCACTCACCCTGCAATGGAACAAAGCTCATACACAGTTTGCTCATCGAATGGCAAACGGGATCAATCTGGTAGAAAATCCACCGGAAAAGCACACTGAAGATAAAAACCTTTGCTTTGCCTTTTATTTGTGTTAGCGCCCGTAGCCACCCAGCCGACTTTATTTGGAGCAGCTGGATTTAGCACTAAGAATGTAGCAGATCGAACTTGTTACTCGCACAACGTCCTCTATTTGTCTGCGCTGCAGTTAAGGAAGAGTAATTTCCTAGGAAGGATTATTCTTTCAATTCCTTGGCACTCGGGAAGTGGATAAACGATCGGGCAAACATGGTGGAAATAAATTAATTTTTGAAAGTGTTAATTAAAATCTTATTTTCAACCATCCCGTTCGGGGTGGAGATTTTTTTTGGTGTGTTTCTTCTGCAATGTATAATGTCCAAACAAACACAGGAACAACTTCTTCCCAATTTTATTTCGCGTTGCTTAAATTTTGGCCCCAACCAACTGGCACACGTGAGAAAGGTTTTCTAAAATTAAAAACCTTTCTTTTTGCTTTTTTCTTCATTCCATCGAGACTCGGTTGGCAGGATCTGCCAAGGAAGACGAGATTTATTGAATTGTTTGCTCTTTGCGTCTCTTTACATCCATTTACTATAATGCCCGAACTGCAATACGGCAAGAAAAACCTCACTGCCCTTTTGTGGACTGCGTTGGTTCGTACTCGGTGCGATGAATTTTACTCATTCCAATTTTACGCCATTTGTCCGACAATGCACAAATTAATTAGTCTATTTGTACCTGTAGAATTGCTTTTCAGGATGCTTTGCCCGGTGGAGTGCTTGTGGATCTGCTTTTTTAAATCACCATCATTTCAGCTTACATACTATTTGCTCTTATGTATCATGCACAAAATTATAAACACGAAATGAATCGGTTGGTAAAATATTTTGTATTAAATTTGTTTCCGCCCGTTTGGTTTTATTCAAACGAGAATTTCTGCACTCTAAAACTTCTTCTCCACTCCGTCTAATAGAGTGCTCACATTCTTCAAACCTTCCCAGCGCATTTTACCATTCAGTTAGTCGATTCTTTGCTAATCCTTCCATAATGCGAACAGCAACAGAGTGGAACGAAAACAAACTATCCCAAAGTTCGATACTTTACGAAAGGAAGGATTTATAGGAAACTTCCTTGACCCCGGTTGTGATGCTCCCAGTCACCCATCAATGCATGCAGCATGTTGCTGTCCACCAATTCGCCACTCCAATCACTTTCGGTTGATGGAAAAGTTTTAAGCCACACGAAACGGAAGTATGTCCGAAACTGTTGTAAATAAATTATTTTCCAATGAAGAATAAAATCTCCCTTTTTCGAGCCCTGCTCGTTTGTGCGGCCTTTCTTGCGTCCAGCCAACCAGCTACCATGTGTGGCTTCATGTATTTCCACATTTTCTCCAACCGATGGATGGAGAAGTGCGGAGCAAGAAGTTTTGATTCTTTCCAAAGTTCTTATACTCGACATTTCACGCTGCGCCACGGGGAAACTTCTTTGGTATTAGTGAAACACTCGATTGGTCTCGTTCATCGGTCCCACTTTCCTGTCAATTCTGGCCTTAACAATAGATCTAGTGTAGCTTCATGTGTTGCTGTGCAAGAAGGCCACACTAACCTTTAGCTTGAGTAAAATAATTTAGATCAATAAATAAATGAGCAACTCTTACGTACGAGAAGTTTCTTCCCAACTTCGTGGAAAGTTATTTTTTAACTCTCAATTCTCTTCTTATGGCCGTCGGAACTGACCATTGCCGAAGAAGAACGGCGGTATCTGAGGGTTTTGAGGCGCAAGGCCAAAGTTTGTACCCGTCGGAACACCGAACAGTGGCGGCTGCATGGGAAATGGCTGCAATGGATACTGGCCACCGGGAAAACCACCCGTTCCGGGAAAACCCGGAAATGTTCCTACCGCAGGATAGCCCACTCCACCCTGGCCTGGCTGCTGGGAAGGAAAACCCATCGTTGGACGACCAGGAATAGTTGGGAATCTTCCCGGACCCGCCGTGGGGAACGGATCCCGCTGGACGATGACCGAGGGTGGATTCATTGGGTTGAACGTAATTGCGTCCGGGTTGGCCGTTACACTTTTATCCGCGGCTAGCCGAAAGTTGATGGCGATGTCGTTTGAAAGATCATGCACAGTTGTTGCGGGCGCATCACCGACCGGCCTTTCCTGGTTGGCGTTGAATCGGTTATCAAACCTGTTCGACACGATGATCCGCTGACGATCATCCTGCTTTGGCCATTCGTCTGACACCGGTCGTCGAGGTACGTTGACGTTTTCTTCCAGTTCCTCTTCAGAGCTTGATTCGAGCAGTTCGCTGTTGCCCCGGTTGCGTTGTACAGTTGTCTCGGGTGATCCATCTACTAGGTCTCCCAATGGGCGTGATGCTGCTTCAAACGATTCCAGACCTGACCACTGCTCTGAGAGCTGTGTGAGATATGCATTATATCTTACTGTACTACATACTGAGAGTGATCTCCAATGTAAACAAATCTAAAGCAACAATAAGGAGCGTCGTTATACTGCTTGGGCAATAATTTACAGAAGTATGGAATAATTTACAATGAAAATAGAGCTTAAAGTAAATTAATATTTACGATGTAATATGTACATTAGATTCAGAAGCAAGCCACTCTGCATCATTATTCGGTAGCTTCATGCTTGTCAGTTTATTGGTTACATAGGGCTCGCAAGGTTTAATATTAAAAATTATAGCAGCAATCGAAAGATAGTAAACAATAGCTTGCAAAGAGATAGAGAGAAAGTAAAGGCCTTTTAAGTTCTTAACAACTTTATTTACATCATTCACTTTGTAAAGCTTAACTGGTTAGACTTATTAAAATGGAAATCGGGAAGAGCGAATAACCAACAGTAAAACGATGTGGTGCACGAATCTTTCAAGTATTGCTTCTTCATTTTTTCAATCGTGGAGATAAGAATCAATCGAAGAAATATCGTCGCATCAAACCCTTCATCCTCGCTAATATCTACACCACATTCCACATTTCTCCGATACTATTCCATTGTTGCAAGATGCATTTTGTAGCGTAAAGTATCATCAGCTGGCATCGAAACTGTCAACCGGAAGTCACTTCGCACGCACTAGTTCTGGAGTTTGCGATGGGAAAATTAATAAAAAAAGAAATGCAAGTAATGAATTCACACCACTATGCTTATGTACATGTTACTTGGAAGAGATGTGAAATCGGTAGACTTAATGAAAGTTAAGAAGAAACGGGCAGAAAGGATTTATGTGCGACAGCATATAAGTAGGAATGATGGTCCATAGCATTTGAATCACAGAATTTTTGTTGTAGATAGATTTATAGAATATGCTAGCTTGAGAAAAATTGAAGTAGTTTCAATAGCAAAAGTTATACAAAAAGAGATCCTTCGTATTGCGTGTTGTTACTCCATCTTTCCAGAAGAATTCTCTATAGTAAGACCATAGCAAATATACGCCCACATCGAAAGGAACCGAGAGACGGTGGAATTTTGTTCTCGTTGTTACGGTTAGAATTAATCGGATGCTTATAGGAAGATAATAGATCAGTCCAAAGGTGAAGAAAGTATTAGGCAAGCGATGCAACAGCATTGGTCAGAAGAGGATTAAGCAGCGTCAGCAGCGGCTGTAGTAGTAGGTTCCGCAGCTTCAGCATCGTCAGTAGTGCTTTCCGTATTTACCTCCGGCTTGTCCACAGGGGCTTCCTTTCCATTCGCCTCATCGATGTCATCGATCGTGTTCAGATTATCATCGTCTACGGTAGTTTTCTCCTCATCACTCGATTCTAGCTCAGTGTCTCGTTTTGGTGCTTCAGTCGACGGTTCGGCAGGTTTCTTATCCGACTCATCATCAGCGCCATTTCGATTACCAACCTCAACATCTGTTGGAGCTTTCGGGGTGGTAGCCACTTCTGAGCTGTCGTCCGTTGGCTTCACGTCAATAACGCGCACCTTGAAAATCGATGTACCGAATTCCGTCTTCTTGGTGTAGTACGTATCGTTAATCACAACCTTGTGTCCGTCAATGACCTAAAACAAAGGCAATTTTGTTGTTAATGCTACTGATTACTTACGCTACGATCCTGTGTCTGTAGGACATACCTTCACAGTAGAGGTAGAGTTAGTAACACCGGCTTCAGATGAGTCATCCGGAACCTCCGCGGGCCAAACTCCTGGTCCAGATGGCACAAACTCACTGCCATAGAACGGGTTCCACGATCCCGCGAAGCGATCTCGCACACGTTTCAGAAGATCTGGAATGCGTTACATTTGAATTGTACTACTCTGAAGGATCTCAATTTTTCTTCTAAAGCACTTACCATCCAGATATCCCGAAAGATGCCACGAAAACGGGTTGTATGATGGGAAGTACACGGGGCTGGCCGGAATTGGAGCGAAATCTCCCGTGTCTACTACACCATCGAAGCCCTCAAACGATGACGGATATCGGTTATAGTATGTTGGGCGGTGATGCGACAGCGGAACGACGATGTACTCAGCATCTTCCGATGTATCAGATTCCTTCTCCTTCTCGTAGCTCGCTGCAAAAAGAAGTTTGAAGGAATCGATCAAAAGGCACATGCATAAACATTTATCGATCATCATCATCTAGCGTCTCAAGTTTATTGCGCACCAATTGGAAAACATGCTTCATCATTCAAGCACAGTTGTGCACGAAGCACGGCGATCAAGGTGAAATCGATTTGCCACGGAAAAAACAATCTCCACCTAAAACACGATGGGGTGGAGTCGAGCTTGTCGATGGCTTTTTTCGGTGAGCCACCAACCCCAAACCATTGGTGCCGTTCGTTACCTCCAGCTCTTCCAGTGCCCCACAGATGGGCAACGTAGAAGAATAATTGCAACCCTGCCCGTGGCCACACTAATCGGCCATAATTGATGTGCTCAGGCCTAATGAAGATGTTAGAGCAGCAGCACCAGCAGCTGCACCAGCTGTTGTTATTCAAATAAATGGAAAACGATCATTATTCACCGAGGGCATGCAACTAGGCCGTTTCTTTCCACAAAGCTTCATTTGAATGACACTTGTTTCTATGCAAAAGAGTTCTCGAGAGAAAAACAGGCTCAACTGAAGAAGCGATGGGCTCCAAAATCTTCAGTAAACCCCAAATACTTTCGTTACTAGGTCGATAGTGCAACCTACCGCGCACATCATATAACGGCAGCGATCTGATGGATGAATCACTAAATGACAGAATCGCGTGTTGTCGCATCCACTTTAATGACGTCTTTTTACGCCTTTTGCGTGACGTGTAACAGCAGACGGGAAGGCTTTTGTTTCATAATTGGTGCAATTAGGAACGATCTCGCTCTTGTCATACCCGTATGAAGCGATGTTTTTAAATTGCTAATAGTAAATGACTGTCCACAAATGGAGAGAATATGAAATAAGGCTTGGTTTTGAACGTTGCAAAATTTGCATTGATAAGGTTTCATTTAAAATTCATTCCGCTTTATAAAATGGAACTAGGGAAAGTTACTTATAATTTGGTCTATGCTAAAAACCCCTATGTGTATGTTTATTTATGCATTGTACCTTGAATGTGTAGACAATTATCTCCGTGGATAAAGTACTCCAATCCATTTCAATTGCCATTGCTGCAAGAACTCATTTCGAACGAAACAATTCCGAATGTTCCTCAAAAAAAGAGAAACTGACGGATCAAGATCAAGAGGTTCTCGTGTTAAGAAATTTTCTAAACCCCTTCTCCTCTAAATACGTCCATCACGATCGTAAATTGTACCGACTGCATTGACACTGTTGACATTGTTATTAGCAACCGTTTTCTACGACGTGACTGACTCTGTTCGATTGATAGACAAGTATGCACAATGTTGACCTACTCTCCACCGCACAGATCGTGCCTCTGCCTCCTTCATTCTATAGTACACAAACAGTAGTTACACAAGCCTGTTTCGTGTCAAAACAAGCCAATGACCTACTCGAACATAAACGCCATCGACTCGAGAAAAAAGGCCCTTCTCCTCTTGGCAAAATGATTTGCCAAAAATAGCTGGCTGGGTGTAAAAAGTTATCAAATTATCCATAATTGCATCACATCCGATGTACAATAATGCGCACATCACTTTCGTGAGTGATTTCTCAGGCACCCACAATGACTTCCATACGCAATAATCATTTTCTGCTCCAAGAGCTGTTGCTTGCAGTAAAATCTTTAACAGTACAAAAAAAAACATGTACAGCCACCAAACAACTCTCCGATCATAACCAGGCACACCAGCAAGCAACGAACTGGTTTTACAAATGTCACGTGCCACGGTGTACTTTAGGTGCAACGAAATGTACCGCAGCTTGGCAGCAATACTGGCTGTTACTAACATCCGCACGACAGCTACACTCAGATCATGCATCTTAAGTTCTGAAATTGTATTCAAAACACGCAACGAAATAAATCAACAACAATCTAATCGCTACCGTGTGTGTGAGTGTCGGGTGGCTTGTACACGAAAGCTCGCAGCTGAGAATTTAGTTGTGGGAGGTCCAGTAACACACATACGGAATGCATGCCAGACATCAATTGTGCACGAAATAGGTGAATGGTCGATTACATTCCTTGCCAAGAGATGATAAAAATAATATGCAAAACAATCTTAGCATTTGTAGCTGGATTGCATTCTAGGTTTGGCGAATTATAATTTCCAAGCAACCAATTTCCATCCATTAGGCGCGCCTAAAGCGAACTTTCTCCCTGCCAACCTTTGCAACCCATCCAGCAAGGAAGAATGCAAGACACTTGACGTGCTTCTCATTCTCAGCCAGCACCTTTTCCACCTTCGACTACGTAAAGTATTTTAATTAGCTTCATCTCGATCGCCAAATCGTTCAAGTACCTTCGGGCGAAAATTCCTGCCAGGCTTCACGAACGCCATTTCTTTGAGGCAGGAGTGCGAAACGGGAATACACTTGAAATACTTTCGACGTTTTGTTTGCTACTCGCAATGTTGCTTTAAATGTTTAGTCTCTGATGAGTTAAGGTATGGGTTGGTAAACTTATTTTGATTACAATTCTATCAATGCTGCAGATCCTCAACTTTTGTTCTAATATAATACACAAGAGTTATCTTATTTCACAGATTAGACACTATAGCAACACATGTCTAAGCTATATCTCTTAGACACTATAACAACTCCAGAGTTGTCAAACATGTATGGTAGAGTACTTAATCGAATGCTCTATCGTCAGATAAACATTATTTCAATTTCTCCGCAGTTTGATTATTATAATGCTATTATAAGATAAATAACATAATTTTCTCTTTCTCTTTTACAGATTCTTTTAATCATGCTATGAAAATGAAGAGGTAAGTAGTTTTAAAGCATCAATTTAATACGGACAGTTCAATTAAAATACATAGTTTCGAATAAAATACCCTTTTATCCGATTGGCTAAAATAGTCATCCTTTCAATGGAACAAAACAGCTGACTAAGCAACCGTTTTTAGCACCTTTGAACCATC
>KI422813.1:0-32328 GCA_000473375.1 Anopheles culicifacies
GATTTAGTATTTTTTAACACTATGCTTTTGATTTAGTTTTGTTTTCACTGTCATTATCTAATCCAACACATCAGATAGCTTACGCATGCTTACGAACAGGATATACTGCCAAAAACAAATACCACACATTTCTCCATCAGTAAGTCATCCTTAGGCAAACGAAACGATGCGCTTGTGTATGTATAAATTTTCATTTTATTTCGTTACGTTCGCCCCATTTTGCTAAACACATAGAAAAGATTTATAAAAAGATGTATCGTTAAAATAAACAAAAAAAACACAGCATTAAACCTTTCCCATAGATGAAACAATAAAAACAAATCGAATGCTTTTGATATTAGTGATCGTGGAAGGATGATATGCACCTTACACCCAACGTTACGTTTTAACAGTAAAACATTTAACCTAACATGTAATAATGTTTGGAACAAATCGCGTAGCGGAAAACGCTCGATGAATTTTGCTATCGCTAGATCTGGCCGCTCCCTGTACTGAAAGAACAAAAACAAAATACGAGCTTCCAACTGGGCGGGCGTTACCGCTCCCTGGCAATGCAAAAGTAATAAAAATCAATGTTCTTGCGTTATGCATCTTTGTTTTAATGCCGAAGGCTCTATATCTCGTTCCCTCTCTTTGTATGTAAGGCAGTCGATGAAACTTTGGTATCCTACTTTTCATAGAAAAAAGAGGTACATTATCCACCGATCGGAAGTATATCGGAATTTCCTTCCTTTCGATTGCGAACTAATATGCTGATTCATAATCACCACATCTCGTTTGCTACTCGTTACACGAACGGTCGATCAGTTGTGGATGGTTTGCGTTCAAATTGGCTCACAGATTGGATAGTTTGATAGTAAGTGTAGAGTGAAATTAATTACGCTTCTAAATATGCTTGGCCTTTGTTTAGATTTTTTACCTTTAGGGTTTCCATTCCGTATGTTCCTTGCTCTGAAATACTACCACGTATCTGAATCCTCTACTGAAAGCATGTGTTCCCGAAAGGCTGTTTTTTTTTTCTTTTCTTTCCAAGATTGTTCCAGTGTTGCGATTCCTAAGTGAAACTATCATAAGAGTTGTGTGTATGTATGACTTACTTTCCTTCTCTGGATTTTGTTTTTTTTTCTATTTTCGTTTTCGACACATCCCCCTTCCAGTCTGGCATTATGCGATGGTACTTCCTGTTTTTTCTTCTTCTTTTTTACCCTCTCGTTCTGTTGCACACCATTCATTCACACTTTCATCCACTTAATATGTACTTGGAAATGTAGCTAACCCCCTTTACTGGGTAAAGTAGAACCGATAAAGGATGGTTGCGAGCAGACCCAGGATAAGTGGCACTATCCATTGCTTCAGTTGACTGTAATTTAAACACAAGACAGGACGTTACTACATGTACACATTCTTATCGCGTAAATAAGAATGAATTACTCACTTATCGTCCTGTTGCTCCGATTTCCAGTCCGGTTCCTTTTTTACCGGGATTTGTTTGCGTTCGGCTGGGATCAGTTCGCCCACTTTGAACTTTTTCATCATTTCGCGGGCATCGCTGCTGTGGCCTACATCTTCAAATGCTTCCGTCGCTTCCTTACCGGCCTGTTCTAGCAGCACTTCCTCTCCGCCAGGATGCTGCAATAAGGAAGGAACAATATAACGATAAATAAGCGCCAGAAAAAAAAAACAATTCTCTACTGCTCTAACTAGATCACGATCTTTATCTATCAACAAAAAGCAGAATGAAACAGCTCTCGAGATATGTTCGCGTTTGACGAAACGTCTTAGTAATTGTACTAACTGTTACCAGAGTGCAAATCATCATGACAACACTGCTTTATCTTATCATACATCGAGGTTAAAAACATATAAAAGGGGGGTATACGATGGAAATTTCTACACGCTGAAGCGTACGTGACATGCGAGCTAGAAAATGCTTGAAGACACACGTGAAATTAAAGGATTTAATAAGATATCCTATCATGGTGATGTTTCATTTCGTCATAAGAACGATTGATTCCGTGCACAGAAAATTGCAGAGGTTCTGTTAACCTTGTACCTTTGAACAGCTGTTTGCAGGTAGCACAGGGTTGTACACACAACCCATACAGAGCAAACGAAACTGCCATGAACGTGTCGAACTCGCAACATTTCATTCAATTGTTCATGTTTTCATGATTCCGTCAAGGTTAACTCTAGTTTGCTAGCGTCGTATACACGCGGAGCGCAATTACCGTGGCTAGTGTAATAAAGTGAAAACGATGGTGCTGTTAAAAATGTAAACGAGACAGAGATTTCCCGTAAGTCTAATCATCTTTAACCTTACCACCCATGTGCCATAGCTCTCCATATAAACTTTCACAACAAATAAGCCTGATGTACGTAAAAATATTGATACGAGTGCTGGGCCGGAGAGGTACGGGATTCATCAGCCGCACATAAAAATTAACGATAGGGCGTGTGCTTGATGTGTGATCGACAAGATGATCTACACTGTTCCTCTCAATAAGTTCTGTGCTGTATGGAAACATTAAAATAATCGGCCTACTGTTAGGGACAAATAAAAATGCACGCATATTAGAACGATCGCCAGTTTGTCATACCATCATACCCGTTGCTTCGGCCGCTAACCTTGAACTTTGATCATCGAGGATGATTTGCAAATATCGTGTCCGTCGATGGTTAAAGATGATATGCAAGAAAAAAACCTCACCACCCGTTAGAAGCTGTTTCTCCGATCACTGCTCCACGTTTCGAGATCTTATCCGGTGGTGCAAACTGTACCACTTTTGATCTTGCCTCTCGTTTGTGTTTGCATTGCAAATAATGGCCCTAACGGGTGCCATGTGGTGGAAAAGCTATTTCAAAGCGATTCACCATTATCCAGCTTTTTAACGCTTCGGTTACGCAATTCGTAACCGATTTCTCTCCACTAACGAGACGACAATAACGGTCGTCCGCAGGCTCTCGACACGGCTCCCCAGTTCATTAACTTATCTTGCATTTTTCACTGACCCGAAGGTGCATTAATTCTTCATCCACTCACACTCGTGGCACTCGTCATCTGTAGTGACGACGATGACGAATGTGACGCACTGGTCTTCCAATCAGGTTCCACCCGGAAACACCACCTTCTTCTTCTATTTCTATTGCCTGACCCTTTTCCCTATATCGCGCTGTTGTGGTTTAGCTATCTGTGCCTGGCTGGGCGTAGTGAAACTGGCCGTCGGATTTACCTCGTTCAGAAACTCCGTCACATCGAAGATATCGTTGTGAATTACGATCCAGGTCGATTTGTTCGTGTTGTGGGCTTTCACATCCGCCAGCGAGTAGGTTTTCACTTCCGACATGGTGTTGCACTGATAATAGAAGATGAAGGTACTTGCACTTGTTGTTGAAGAGCGACCGAAGTACGCGTACGTTCCGTTTGCGTTCCGTGTGACGTTTGGCAATGGCTTTTGAGCTGGCCGTTCGTGGAAGTGTTGTGTTGCGGAAGGCAGCTGTCAAAAGCGTTAACACTCGTGCGTGTTTATAGACTGATGCTCAAATGTTCATCTAGAATTGAAACCCAGCTTGAATGCAGTTTCTTCCATTTCCATTTTGGAATATGATGCACTTTGCGATGAAAATTTTGTAAAAGCAACTCTTTGTATTTTGCAATATTGGAAGGCTACACACGATGTTATGTATTGCACAAATTTACAGCGGAAATATGCAATTTTCTAGTGTATTGGTATATCATCAGCTCTCATCTTAATTTCACCGGCGATGCGGCTTTTTGCTATCGTAACTGTATTATGTTCTAAATTATATATTATCTGGAATATAGCTACTTGTAAATCTGTTCGCTACCTCGATTGCACATAGGTTGTATAGGACATGCAGTTGCAGTTTCCGATTTATCACTGCTTCTCCGATTCGGTGCATATGCCGGCATTTGTATTGTTTCCGAAAGCGTCCATCTCTACCGCCATCATTCATTGGACTGCGTGTTTTATTGGTTATTAATTACTCCTGGGCCAATACATCAGGAAACGATTCTTTCCTCTTGCACATATTTCACATTATCGATGCACCGAAAGCTGCAATGTTCCAGCACATCGAATCATGTTTTGTTGCAGTTGACCTGCAGCGTAAATCATCATTGTTTGCATACGCTCGATGATGCACATCTATGTTGTTATCGATTCTAGCCTTTCTTTCTATCGGTGATTGTTTTGTCGACTATTGATCGCCTCTCGATTACAAAACACGAACGCCCATCACGCAATCGGGTGCCATAGGATTGTCCACGTAAGCACACTATTGGTTTAATTGCTTTCCCACGGCTACATAACAATCGAAGAAAGGTTATCTTTCATTTCGCCTCCAGAGCTTTCGCCCATTGTCTTTCTCGCCAAGGTCAAACATGCAAACCGGTGATGTTTCACAGTTCTAGCATTTATTCTTCCATTCGCGTTCTCTTTGCAAGAAGTACTTAAAAGCAATTGAGTACGACAAAACATGTAATTGTATATAAAATAAAACGGAATACTCCCACACGCGCAGTAAATGCATGTTTCCTGCCGTCATACACAACAAATGCTTATTCGTACACCCATCCTTCGGCGGCCGGGGTCCAGGATACCAGCTCCTCATCCTTGAACCACAGGGCGATTTCCTTGTTGGCGGATTCAACGGCGTCCGAACCGTGGATGATGTTGCGGCCAACCTGGACGCACAGATCGCCACGGATGGTACCAGGCTCGGAGTCGGCCGGGTTGGTGGCTCCCAGCATCTTGCGGCCGGTCTTCACGGCATTCAGGCCTTCCCAGACCATCGGCACAACCGGGCCGGAGCTCATGTACGAGACGAGTCCGGGGAAGAAGGGACGCGCCGACAGATCGGCGTAGTGCTTCTCAAGCAATTCCTTCGATGGCTGTTGCAAAGAAAGATCGATATCTTACATTACACTCGAAAGGCACGTTTGAGGCGAAAGAACACGTTTTTCTATTTGCACTCTTCTAGGTTATGGTCACGCAAAGCCGGACCGTAATGGAGTCGGGACGCAGCACGGAACAAATTGGTTTCTACTTACCCACATGAATTTCATCGCGACGAGCTTGAAGCCCTTGGCTTCAAATCGCTGGATGATGGTGCCGACGAGCCCCCGCTGGACTCCGTCCGGCTTAATCATGATGAAGGTACGTTCCTTGTTGGCGGCCATCGCGGATGAGAACAACGAGAAAAATGCAAGAAGTGAAGCGATCATGCAAAAAGCTCGCACTTTATATATTCGTGGAACGGAATGGGGAACTAAAAATAGCCTGACAGATCCGCTGTCAAAGCATGCTAGCCGCAAGACAGCTGCGCGTTTCATAACTGTTCTCTGTCGACCTTGACCGCCCCGAATTATAGTTTGAAAACATAAACCGAATTCTTCAGAATTGGAAAAGTTTGGTGTGATTCACGAACACAATTGCTGCAGCAAATTGTTATCAAACGTACAAACAGAAGGTTTCATTATTCTATATGTTCATATAACGGCATCCGGCCGTTCCCGGCATTTATTACCGGACAGAAGCTACAAGTGATTTGTTCCCTAATTAAACACTAAACAACAAAGAAGTTATCGTAATGATTCGAAAGAAAACCAAAAAAATCGACCATTTGCATCCCGTGGAACCGATTGGTTTGTTTACAAACAAAATGATGCAGCTGTCATATCTGCACACCTGGCCGCTCTATATATAAATCTTGGAAGTGCATCCAAACGAATTTTCCACTGGATGCACCGGCTGGCACTGACAAACACAGCAGTTCGTGTGTGTGTATTTTTGTGGTGCATTGGGGCGGAGCGCAAATTCGTGAACGTCTCATTAAAATCGGTAAAGTTATATGAAATTGTGAAAGCACATAGCCTTGGATGGCGTTAAACTGTCTGTGATGGTGGCACACATCTTTACCAGTGAATGAAATTGCTCCTTACACATTAAGGATACGTTTTATACTTTTTAAACCCAAAAGGTTCTTATGGCTGGGAGGCTGGTGCTAGTTCGGGCATATTATAAAACTATATTCTTGTTTTAAAAAATGGCAAACATTCTTAAAAATATAATAAAAATTCGAAAAACCCATGCTCAATACGTATCCTCAGTGAGGAAAGTTAAAATGCAAGAATGGTATAAGTTCTGTTTGCCAAGGAAAGGCACAGGAGCATAAGACGAGCAAAGGATTCCTAGTTAGTACATGCCAGTTTGTGACCTAGCCGCACCTGTTATGCAGGAAGTGCTAATTTGAGGTCAGCGATGTGTTTCGTGAATAATATTTTCTGACCTATACGGATTGTGATTGTGCTTCTCCATTCTTTTAGTAAAAATACTACAAATTTGTTTTTTGTAAAGGAATGGAGAAAAATGGTTTCATAATCAATAAAAGGAGCTAATGCCTATAATAACATCCTGGTGAGGGTGGTTTGAATTATGTAACTCTCAGCAACATTGTTGGGTATCAAGTGATGATGATCTTTGGCTCAAATGTTGCAGCCAAGAATATACTTTGTTGCCACCGTGTCTGTTGCGGCGTGAGCGCGAATAGATTTCGTATGCGTTAGTCTATACAATCAGTTTGTATTGTTTCGTCCTTTCAAGCCATGTCCAACATTGACATCGTTCAGCCGTTGTGGGATCTTAGCACCTTCACTGGACGGCTGAAGCACTACTTCTGGATAACTGACCCGCGCACATGTTTTGCCACCGACGATGAGCTAGATCGCGCAAAAGAGTTGTATTTATCTGTGAAGTAAGTACATACGCACGAAGAAAATCTTCATTGTGGCAAAAGTTAAATTATTTTTTTTTTATGTTCCACAGATCCGGCACAATACCTCAAAATACAACGATCGATCAGATACATTATGCAAAAAAGCTGTACGAAAGCGCTTTTCATCCGGACAGTGGCGAGAAGCAGAATGTGTTTGGCCGGATGAGCTTTCAGATGCCGGGCGGTATGGCCATTACAGGTGCTATGTTGCAGTGGTACAAGTATGCAATAGCGAACTCATGTTGGGTGGGAGGTTGGCTGATGTTCTATTTTTAATTCTCGATACCGTTCCGCTTTCAGAACGACTACTGGAGTAGTTTTCTGGCAATGGGTCAATCAATCCTTCAATGCGCTGGTCAACTACACGAACCGCAACGCAAACTCATCCCTCTCAACGACGCAACTAGCGGTGGCATACGTATCGGCCACAACGTCCGCCCTGGTTGCGGCCGTCGGATATAAAGCTTATCTGCAAAAGCGAGCTACCCCACTGTTCCAGCGTTACGTTCCATTTGTGGCGGTAGCGGCGGCCAACTGCATCAACATACCGCTCATGCGGCAGAACGAACTCATTCACGGAATTGGTATCGAAGATGAAAACGGCAATGTGGTGGGTTCGAGCAGGCTGGCCGCTGGTAAAGGCATCGCGCAGGTTAGTCAAAATGCAATGCCATTAGAATTGAGTGAGCGGTTGTTACTGTACACGGTTCGTACATTCTTCACAGGTGATATTCTCTCGCATTGCCATGTGTGCACCAGGAATGTTAATTTTGCCCGTGATCATGGAACGATTGGAGCAGTACCAATCATTCCGCCGAATGGCTATTCTTCACGCACCATTCCAGGTTTTGGTCGTTGGTTGTTTGTAAGTATAAGCCCCTAGCACCGCGCGGCTTTAAGGTGGAGCCTTTAGTCTGAAACGATTCCTTTTTGTTACTTCAATACAGCTTGACGGTCATGGTACCGACGGCATGTGCATTGTTCCCGCAAAAGGCTGAGCTGAGCACGAGCGTAATGAAGCTGGTCGAACCAAAGTTCTACGAGGAAATGTGCAAGAAAACCGATCGCATACCTGAGCTCGTGTACTTCAATAAGGGACTGTAAGCAAAACAACATTGCCATCCCGCTGGTCCCCGCCATACCCAGCCGCTACAAAACAAGAACACTTGTTTTACACTCATTGGCGTCTCGCATTAGTCGGCGTCTCGAATGCATCTAATGCAGTGCAGGATACAATAAAGTAATCGTCATCTGGTAGATCGTTGAATTTGGTGTTCAATATTTACTTTGTCCCTCGTGCGCATTACATATTACCACAGTTTAGTTGTTGTTGCGGGAAGCCATTTAAATTTTCCCAAACACGTTGCCTTTCATTGCCGCGCACTACTTTTTGTGTAGTTTTTACGAGCTGTACAACAAATGTATGTAATAAAATTTCTATTGCTTTACGTTTTATGCTTTTTGATGCAACTACTGTTGATAAAAGAGTTGAAAAATATTTTATCAATTATCAACATAATTGTACCAGCAGCACACCCATTGTCCTAGCTCGCCCGTGAAAATATATTCTTCCCACTTTGACAGATGATTGTGTGTGTATGGAAATTGTATATGTCCAACTTGATCGTGGTGCGAAGAAAGTTTCGCGTTCCAGAAATAATAAATCGAATCTCACTTTTTACCCAAACATCACCGAAATATGTGAATTGAACGAATGGTCAAACAATCCTTTTAGTTTGGTGCTGTATTTTACCCGAACCAATGCCCCACCAAATCGGTAGCGAGTGAAATGATGGAGAGAGCAAGCAAAAGTGTTTTGCGTTTGTGCATTTTGTGAGTATCCATGCACAGCCAACTTGTCGTACGAATGTGCCGTGCCGTGCAAAGTGTTTTCCTCCAATGAGTATGAACGGGTGTGCAATGCGACGAATGGACAACGGTGCATAGAATACGGGCACCCTGCGAAGAAACAGATGCTGCTGCGTGTGAAAATCCCTTTCCTCCCCACAACATCTCCAGTGGCATACAGTGTGTACTAACCAGCCATTGATGTGGCATTTGCGGTTGGGGTTTTAAGATTCGGTGGTTGTGGAAAACCGTGAGAAAATAAGACGATGATACATCAATAGGCAGTGCTGCTTACCATTCGGTGACCAAGCTTTATCCATCGACACAGCTTCCAGGGCGAAGCAAATCCTGCGCGAGACAAAAAGGAACAATATTTTATGTGGTAAACTTTTTTTTCGAATCTTCGTCATTCGACGAAACGAGAGCTGCAGGCAATCGTAAATATAAGGCGCGAGGTAACAGTGAAGGAATTGAGGTGGTGGTGGACGCAATTATTAAGCAACACAGTACCGTCTCGCTTGTGTGAGACACCCAAACAGCAACCAGCAGCAGCAGTACAAGTGTTGAATTGATGCCAAACAAATAGTGTAGTGTTGTGGACTGTCCACAGGACGAGGTTGAGGCGCAAAGAGAATGGGGGGCAAATGAAAAACTGACCTACACCCGTTATGAGCGAATCTCAGAACCTAAAACCAAACCAATCTCACAACCAAAAGTACCTTTTGAACGAATTGAAAATGAATGACTTTCAAGAAACCGAAACAGCAGTAATGAATAATTATGGTAACTTAACGTTTCATACCGTCCCGCCCGACGTAAATCGGTAGATGTTAACGAGAAAAAAAATTCAAAACTTTTATTTCTATTTTAGGATTACCTGCACCGTTTCACTTTGTGCCGCTGGCCACATGTAGCAGCTTCCCCTGCAGCCAAACTCCAGCCTGTTATGATACAGCACCAACTGACACGACAACATATTCGGTTGTGCCTGCAGCGAGAAGTCTTCTGCGATAGGGAAAATGCTGCATGCTATTGTACAGTGTGGCACGCATCGATTGCTGCGACTGGTGGCTCTGATTGTAAGCGCATCGCTTGTGGATTTGAACGCAGCAGCACCGACTACTGTGTATGATAGTTACAGCGACAACCAGGCGCTCCTGGTGCGCTCGGGGGTAGACGAATCAACTGGACGCGATCAAAATTCGATTTCCTTTCCACGCAACCCACTGACGGCGGTTTCATCTGGCCTCGGTGTACACGGGGCTGACCAGCGGGATACGGCGGAAACGCTCCCCGTGCAACAACAGCTACTCAGCGGTGTTGGTGGTGGTGTAACGCGCGTTCCCTGGTACGGATTAACCGAACTGTCCGACATCCTGTTGCTCGGTGTGCTAGTAACGGTTGCCGTAATTGGAACATTATTGTTTGTTGTGCTAGTGTTGGGTTTGCGGGCGAAATTGCACCTGTTCCGGGAACAGCGAGTCGATCAGCACGATATACCACTGTCCGCGGACTATGTGCAGCAGCTGCAGGTGGATGAGTGCAGTGGAATTAAGTGTGCAGGAAGCGGAAGTAAACTGAAGCTGATAAAAACACCGCCGACCCCTCCGTCTCCACCGATCGTATTGCTGGAGGCAAGTGCGCTAGTAAAACCGGTGCCGACCACTTGTATAGCCGTAAACGGCGCGGATAGTGGCCGTCGCCGTGTCGAGCAGCATTTAAACCTGTCCGATAAGCGGCATCGTTCGCCGAAAGCGAATAAACGGCTGCCGGCCATTAGTGTACCGTTGCCAGTGGCAACGGTAAACATGAGTGCGTCGATCGGGTCAACCGCGATCGACACCACTGCCAGCGCAAACAGTGAACGTGACAGTATCGAACATCTAACGATTGACGATAAGGAAAACCGTGTGCAGCTGGTTGGTGCCGAGCAGGGCGAAGAACAGCATACGGCCGGACAGCGCAACGTGCTTAAACGACAAACGGTCGCGGAGCAGTCCGCGTTTGGACCAACTGGCACGCCCTGCGGACTACCTGGAACTCCCGGGAACGATTCACCCTCAACCTACTTCCAGCTGTATACACCTTCCTCAGCCTCATCGCTGTCTACGTCCGCGGCAACCACCGACAATAATGCGACCCCTACAAAGGGTGCCACCGAATGCGGTGGAAGCGTTAGTGGTGGTCCGCTGTCCGGTGCGGAATCAATGGCCGCAGCACGGTTCGGATTTTCGCCTCGCTCGATACATTCGTTTACCGTGCAGACGGCCACATACTTTCGCTTTCCGGACGTGGACGATTTTACACCGACACCGCGCACGCTGCCGAAGCGGCACGGTAGCAAGGAGACCTGTTCCACACCGCCGGCCGTTGATGCACGCACCGAGGAGGAGGAAGAAAGCGAACAAATGAAAAGAATCGAGCTGCGCGAAGCACCCAAGGTGTCCGTTTTGGCACCGTCACCAGGCTCGATGCCATTGCCACCGGCGCCACCGGTAAAACCGGAACCCAAAGGCGAACACCAACGGGCGGAACAAACAGCGGAAGTGACGAAAGAACCCAGCATTGAACCGCGCCCCGCACGTATCTGTGCACCGATGGCTAATAGACGTGTACGGCTGAAATCGATTTCGCTCGATTCCGAAGGTGCCCGGCTGGTGGAGGAAAACCTTAGCTCGACCATACCCGTGCAAGAGTTGGTCGGAATGGCAGCGCATCGATCCGGTGGATTCGATAGCGTGATCGATGACGACGACGACGACAATGAGGAAGACGATGATGAAGACGATGGCGACTACGAGCGTAAGCATAGCGATAACGATAAAGCAAACGCATCCACACACCATGAGACTGAAGACGAGGATGAAAACGCCAAACGAAGCGCGGCACGGGCCAAACGTGTGCGAAACATTTTAAACCTTCGACTGAACATCCCGCCGATGCCATCGGGCATTGGGCCGGGACAGTCGCAGACGAGACCACCACCGCCTGCCGCCTCCCAATCGACGGGGTCGGTGGCGAAACCGATCGTCAAAACGGTTACCGTTACCGGGTCCGTTTCCAACCCAACGATGAGCACACAACAGCAGCAGCAGCCGCACCAACACCATCACCTAGAGGACAGCAATGAGCACTTTTACTTCGAGTACTTCGATTACGGTGACGATGAAGACGAAACGGACGACGAGTACGACGAAGTGCTGTACGGGGTGGAGCACGAGGACAATAACAACAACAGTTGCAGCAACAGCACGCATACGGTCGCGTTACCACCGGTCCCCAAAACGCCGACTCTTTCACAGTCCAAGCAGAAGGCAAGTTCGCTCGATTCGGACAAGCTGAAGGTTTCGATGCAGTACGGTGCGGTCGGTGCTGGTTCCAGCAGTGCTTTTGGATCGGTAAGTTGTGGCGGTGGCATGAGCCACATCATGAGTATCGCACAACCGACAACTGGACAGGGTATGTCCATGCTCAGCTACATTCATTCGCACACCCAGCAACAGCAGCATCAGCAACAACAGTATGGACAATTTCAATTCCATCAGCCACAGCAGCAGCAGCAGCAGCAACAGCAACAGCAGCAACTCTACACGTCCCAACAGACAACTGGACAGTTGCAGCAATCCCGACGGGTGTCTTCCGTTTCCGTGCCAACTACCCCGAAACGATACCAATATCGGACGGCGGTAAACCATCACTACTATCACTATCAACATTACGCGAGTGGACAATCAAAACTGAAACCCTCCTACCATCCGGGAGCTACAAGTTCCTCCTCCTCATCGACGGCACTGGTCAGTGATGGTGCGGCATCGAATGGCAATCGAAAGGAGAAGAAATCACCCCTAGGATTGAAAACGATCGCCGGATGTGATGGCAACGCTACGCCTCAATCACAATCACCTTCGGACAAAGAAAAACCGGACGATGGTTCAAAAACCACTGTTCCGACCAGCGGACGCTCCAGTATCTTGCAGCGTCGTGGCTCCAATCACAGTCTCACGCTTAACCTGGACGTGTACAATCGTGGAGGTAGCGTCGATCTGACCTCGTCTAGCTGCAGTCTGTACCGTGGTTCTTACAAAAATCTCCACCAGGTACAATCGCACTCGCAGCTGTATCAGCCACATCCGGTCGAACCACCTGTTCGGGTACAATGTCATCAAGCTTCACCACAGCAACAGCAACAACCCACACCAACCGGAACGTCCAATGCGACGACCAACAACAGTAGCACCGGCGATGGTAGCAATGCCGGCAACGTGAACAACAATAACTCGAAAAAGAATCTCCTTCAACGACGGGGCTCCAATACGAGCCTTACGCTGAATCTCCGATCAGGCGTTGGTGCCGGTGGTGGAGGAGGTGGCGGTGGTATTGGTTCCACCTTTGGACTAAACCGGTTCAGCAGTCACAATTCGCTCAACACCGGTACGCTTAATGCGGGCACACTCGGCACATCCGGCGGTGGACATCCACATCAGCAACATCAGCAATTGCCGTCCTCGTCGATGGTACGGCTAGCCGGTTCGCGCAAGAGTTTGCTCGAGAGGCGCAACTCCAACGCCAGCTTAACGCTGATCAACGTGAATCAACGCACACTGTCCGTTTCGAACTGTAATCTGCGCGGATCGATCTGCAGCTTGAACAGTCTGCTGACGACGCACACCCAAAACGAACCAGCACCGTCCGGCATGATGCTGGAGGAGGACGAATTGGATGGTAATGGTGATAATGATCACCAACATTATCATCATCATTATCACAACCACCAGCATCATCATCACCATCATCATTCGCATCAACACCATGGCCATCATGGGCAGCATGGGCATTCCGGGCACCAGGGCACACATCATCGAGTGGGCGGTGAGTTGCGACGGTTTGGCAGTAGTATGGATGCATCTTTTTCCGGAAACGACGGTACAGCTGGACAGCTATCGGACATGGGTGGGAACGAAGCGCGCGATGGAACCAGAGCGTGTGCTTACGGTCGGCTTACGGTGAATTCGGGACATACCTCGATGGATCAGCATCATCACGGTGCAGGTCATCATGAGCATTCGCGGGCAAGTCGGCAACGGAAGTTCCGCAGCTCGGACAGTTTGCACAACATCAATGTACGCGAGCAGGGATTGCATGGGTGCGAGCTGATGAGGCAGCATCATCACGGACACGGTACGATGGAGCGAAGCCATCTCGAAGGGGATGGGAAGTTAATGTCCGTCAGTAGCTACCAACAGCGCAGTTGCCAATCGTCTTTCGATGAGCGCCATCATTATGGTAAGAGTGGACTTGTGAATAAAATCCTCCCTACACATATTCGCTTTAGAATTGCGTGAATCTGATTCATATTGAATGAATCATTAAACTGAATCGAAACTGAAAATTCACGATTCCTTTCAACTTCCTACTTCGAACGATTCATTGAGTACTAACGCTAAATTTTCTCCATCCTTAGGATCGTCGGAAAACTTCAAGGAGCATCAGAACAAACTGTCTATCCACCGCGGACTCTTCCAGAAGGATCCGTCCACCGTAACGTCCACCTCGTCGGCCAACAATCTGTCGGCGCTCGGTACCGGTTCGCAGTACAATTACTGTTGCACTTGTTGCTGCGGTTGTTGCTGCTGCTGTACCGACACCATGGACGGCGGTGGGTGTTGTGATGGAAACGGGCTAGCGCTGAAGGCGGGCAACTTGAGCATTAGCAATTCGAACGTGCGCAACATCTCGACCAAACCGCTCAGCCCGCAAACCACGAGCGAAGATTTTAAGATTTATCTGGCCAACATTCAGTTCCTTCAAAATGCATCGAACGTACTTACGATCGCGTACCTACGCAAGTTGCACAACTTATTTACCATAACGTACCGGAAGACGGCTACATTAGCGGCACCGGAGGCGTTCCGGCAGCAGCGTACCCACTCGAAGGAAGGGAATGACGACGGGAAGGAACGGGTGCAGGCGGATGAGGGATCCGGGCAGGAAGCCTCCAGTAGTACGAAGATGATGTTGCTACACAGTGACAGCTTGCACCATCCACCGGTATGTGACGATGAGTCGTACAAGGACGAGCACAAGAAGATGCTGCTGAAGCTACACCAGGAGTTTTGGGACCTACCCTCCAACTATCAGGAGAAACCACTGGTGTTTGGATCACAGGCAAAGAATCGCTACAAAACGATCCTGCCGAATGAACATTCGCGGGTTATTCTAGAGCCGGAAAAGTCCGCGATAGCCGGAGGTGAACCATACATCAATGCGAATTACATTAAGGTAACTGGCCATCGATCGCCATTTTTTTTTGTGGCGAGATTGTAAAGATTGAAATTTTAATACTCTGCTTTTTTTTCAGGGTCCTGACTATGCGTACAATAGCTACATTGCTACCCAGGGACCGCTTCCAAACACAATCTACGAGTTTTGGCTGATGGCGTACCAGAATGTCGCACGCACTGCAACATCAGCCGGATTATCGCTACAAGCCAGTGGGCTGGAGCAGAAGATAGTGATGCTAACGAATTTGGTCGAAAACGGTCGCCAGAAGTGTGCTGTTTACTTTCCGCAAAACGAAACCGAATGGCTCGCGTTTGGCAGTACGGCCGATGTGGACGTGAGTGAAGTATTGCAGGAAAAGGATAACATATCGACAAGAATCTCTCAGCAAGAGGAACAGACAGTGAATTCCCGTTCCGTGACGATGAAGATACGATGCGAAAGTTGCTTCTTTCTCGTACGCAACGACTGTGTAGACCAGCGTAACGGTTACACCGTACGAACGCTAAGCGTCATCTACGGATCACAAGCTCCGGCCGGTTCCGAGCCTACCAGCGATAGTGCGGATGATAATGGGCCGCTTTTTGAGTTGGTGGCGTTCCGGGCACATCACTACTGGTTTCCCGACTGGCCCGATCATCGGTCACCGAAAGACATTAACGTGCTGGTGGATTTAAGTCTCGATGTGCTCGGCACAAACGTGGTGGAAACGCCGCGGCCGGAAAGCAATAACTCACTGAAAGGCAATCAACCCGGTACACCGGGACTGGAGGAGATGGTTAACGCCGCCCAGCTCGGTGCACTAGGCTCCTCCACACCTACTGTACTACCGATTATACACTGTTCAGCCGGTATCGGACGGACGGGCTGTTTGATCGCGATACTGAACGGACTGAGACAGTTGCGATTGTCCGTGCTGGCGCACCAGCGCAAGTTGCAACAGCTGAAGCAATCGACACAAGTGACGGTTCCACCTATGCCGTGCGGCGATGATAAAATCAGTGTTAGCAGTCCACCTAGCGATGGTCCCAAATCATCAGCGGACGAGTTGCAGGACGAGCTGGAACAATCGTTACCCCTGCCGCCGGTACCGGACGGATCGGATGGACGTCGGAAATCCGCCACCAGCAGCAGCAGTACCAGCACCACGGCTGGTGGTGGTAATGGCACATTCCGAAGTCAACGCGAGGGTGGCAATGTTCAGCGCGAATCCGGCCAGGTGGACATTCTGGGCATCGTGTGCAACCTGCGACTACAGCGTGGTGGCATGGTGCAAAACTCCGAACAGTACGAGCTGATCCATCGGGCGCTCTGTCTGTATCTGGAAAAGCTTACCCAGGACGGACAGATATGAAACCATAGCAACACGATCGTATGTAATCGTATTTGAATATTTGTCTACAAAAACCAACCAGTGCGTTGCTATGACACTGGGACATGATTGTGGGTGTGCGTGATACCAAAGAGAAACGAGACGACATACCGACCTGGAACCAGATGATAAAGCAGCACAAAAACAAACAAAAAAAACGGAAATACAATCAAACTAAAACAAACCCAAACGATACACCCAGTGGGAGGCGAAGTAAACGATTAGATCTGAATAAGTTAGCAAACGTAGTGGTAACAAACTGACAACAGACGATGATGATGAAAAACACACAAACCCTTAGATGATAATTGTAGCCCGGGACATAATGTTACGGTAATGGAGGCCGAGCGCATCCTCGCACACATTCACTGGACTACTGTTCGTGGACGTGTGTGCGTGCAAATATTATGATGGAATTATGAATTCGATGTATGTTTGTCCATGCTAATAGCGCGCAGAAGGTATTGTAATGTGGGATTTGAATTAGTCACAAACAAGCAAACTCCCGTAAATGATAACTTAACATATTGTATTGCAAAACCCAACAAACAAACAAATGGCAAAATCAAAGGTAACACATTCTAGATTATAGTTGCATTTTAGATGGGCAAAGATGGGTTTATGGAAGGGGGAGGGCGGGAGGTTCGGTGAAGAATTTTACAAACACATTTAACGGGCATATGCATACACAAGGGTTTAGTAATGTTAGAACACAAAAAGGGATGCGGGCACATAAATTGGGATGTTTGGGATGTTTGTATGCAATGCGCATCAGAGCGATGTGCTAATGTTTAACTTAATTGATAGGAACAAACTAAATTATTACATAGATGGAGCATATATACATTTACACCGCAGCCACACACATCCATATACATATTATGCATATATATACTTATATACTTATACCCATAGAGGCACAACAAAACGCATCCTAAAGAAGATTTGGAACAAGGCTGGATTTTTTTAAAAGAACTATTTAATATTGTATGACCGGTGTTTTGTTTACTGGCGCGATAAGGAAACTGCAAAGATCAAAACTTAAAAATACACTCACACACACACACATACAACAGAAAAAAGCGGCGTTTGGAGAGTACGCAACTGTGCGCAATGCGCTTGCGGTATGCAAAACAATCTAATGGCACATGGAATACGGTGAATATTTAGCAGCAGTGTTGTTTGTAGGCAGTAGCGCAAGGGTGAAAGTATTATAATAGCGTAGAACAATTCGCAACAACAGTAGCTATGGCGTGTGCCAGCAAAATGCTGTGCTGAGGCAACCGCAACACGCGCGGACATGGACAAACCTATTGCAAAATAGAGAACTATTTTTAATGAACTCAACCTACCGCAGCTTCTTGTGACCGTACTTGTGAAATAGGACAATTTTATCGGGTAATCATTAAGGTTGGGGGAGGGAGGGGGGAGGAGGGAAATACACATACACACACACATGCACACTATCGGCATTTAGTACAATCGATCGAAACCGTTTTTTGGGTGTGCTCAATGTGTGTGTGTGTTTTTTTTATGTTTGAAATATGCCACCGGCCGGAACCAAGCTAAACCCGGAACGCGCGTTGGTAAAATGCAAACCTGTGTGCGTATGTGCATGTGAACACGTGCATATGAACACGGAGCACTTGCGTAGCGCTTTTTGGATGTTTGCGCAAGGACGTTTAGGGTGAGGAACGGTGGTTTAGAGCCCCATTGTTCTGCCCTCGAGGAGGCGTGGTAGTGCGGTATGCGGTGATGATAACAGTACAGCAGTAAACCAAAAAAACAAAACACTAAAAGAAGAATGGTCATAGAAACCTGAATCGCGTAACATAAGAATCAACCACCACAACCAACAACAATATGTGTGTAAATAAATGTGTGAAAAATAATTCTTCTTTGCAATATTACACGTAATATTTGAGAACAAGAAGACATACTGAGCGAAGTTCCGGATCACACAATCATCATCGATGGACTTCTTCAATCATTTTATTAAGCCATCAACAAGAAGAGAAAACGCTGTTCGCAGGCTCCGATCAGATATGTATCATCCCTTATCTTTTGAGAAGAAAAGAAAATGGTTTATTAATATAACATGTCTAACATTAAGCGCTTAAAATCTTAACAGTAAATTGATAAATGATAAGTTATGGTTTTATTGCATCCAGATTCTATTCTAAGGTTCCTTCTGTGACTGTGCGCTACCGGTGGCCGTGCCAGAGCTTCCCGCCACCGTACCCTGATCCAGCTCCAGCTGCTTCAACAAACGATACAGTGCTGCCGCCTCCCGTATCCGGCTAAACTCAATGCAGAACGTTTCGATCTCAATGTACAGCTGCTTCACGTCAATGATCTTGTTCCGGATCAGGCTCTGCAGAAACACGCACACCAACCGTACCAACCGATTCTGCATGTACTTGTCGCGGATCGTGGAGCACGTCCCGATGCTGTTCACGATGTACAGATGCACGAAATGTACCGGCAGATCGACGGAAGTAGTAAGCCGGTTAACAACCTCCATCGAATGCAGGGACAGTTCCATCTCGACGATCACGTCCAGGTAAGCATCGATATGACGCGTTTTTAGCATTCGCATCAGAATTTCGATCGCTATCGTAGGATTGTATTCGATCAGGTTTGGAAGCTGCAATGAAATAAGAAGTTTTGGGGGGTTTCTTTATAATTGTTACGATTTATCGCGCAACCCGCGCAGTACCTTTTCGGGGGTAACGCACGAAAGGTGCGTTTGTTGCGTGTCTTTCTCCAGCTCGTTCACGAGCGTTTGCTGGTCCGCAATGCTTAGCGCTTGCCGAAAGGATTGATCAAGCAGCGTTTGCAAACATTTGTCCGGTGTTGGTTCTGCATCGCTGCAGCTATTGTAAACCGGTTTGTGGTAGGACGGGCTGCCTAAGTCTAACCAAATCAACTCATCCTCACAGGTGAGCAAGGGAGGCGCTACGGACATAAACGTAGGCCCAAGGGCGTTCGTGAGGGGATTGCTCGGATTCAGCGTCATGCCGTTGATAAGCTCTTCGATGGCCGCTCCGGTGTAGTTTTTGAGGGCAGGTTCCCGGCCGGGTAGTACCGCAATCGCCGGAACAACGTTCATCACGTTCGATCTTACGGTAAGCGGAAACTCTTTTAACCGCTCCGTCACTTTTGACTTCACAAATGCTATCTCGGCCGGTCCGATGGGAGTGGGCACGGAGGCAAAAGCTTGGCAAAACATACGCGGGGATTTCTTATCAATCTAGAAAGTTACATGGAGAGAATACGTTTCGTAAGTAGATCATCTCGTTTTGCACACAGAGTAGAAGAATGGTTAGTTAGTTACCTCGGGATCACCATTTGACAGCAGCAGGTGTATGAATTTTAGCTCCACCATTTGTCTCCGGTTGTTGTTCGGCGGCACGCCACCAAGCGGTTCCAAAAATCGAGCCAGGAAGAGATAAAACGGCGATTCTGCTTGCTCTTTGCGTCGTATATCGTACAGCACGTAGATGCCCGCTAGCCGGTTAAATGGGTAGGTCAGATCGTTCTGTAGCAACAGCAAAGCAAGCGCTGATCCCACTGCGGAAGGGAAAATGGAAAATCCACGTTTTCATTCCGGTCTAGTACACAGAGAACCATACACACATACCCTGGAACCAGTTGCCCGCATTGGTAAACCGTTTTTGAATAATGGTCGAAACACTCTCGAACGTTTGATGGTCGATATTCTTGCCGGTAATTAAGCTGCAATGAAAGGACGAAGGACGTTGACGTTGTACCACAACCGTTCCGCGATCGCAAACATTTTACTTACTCATACAGCTCACGCATCTTGGCAAAATGTTGCTTTTAATTACTCGAATTAAGAGAGAAAGTTCCCGTTTTCGGGGGCCAAATCGTCAACAGCTGATGTGAGAAACACGCACAATCATCCAAACCAAAACAATCCCTCCTTTCATTGGGCCTTTTTTGACACAACCGAAATGCGGGGTGGAAGCAAAGGAAAACAATACAACGCCAAAGCAAAGCAGAGGAAAATCGTTAAATAAAAAAAACATGGCTTTACCATGGCATTCGGGTGGGGGATACCACGCATACGTAATTATGTTTTACCGTGCTCAACAGCAACCGGGACCGTCTCCAATAACAACGCCAAAACGAAAAAAAAAACGAATGCATTTTGGGTAGAAGGCGGAAATGCAGCATCACTCCTATTCTTAACCGATATCTAGGTGTCTATTTTCGGATGAGTACTTTTGTTTGGAGGATGGGACACAAATGGGGGGAAATGTATGCGATGATTTCAATGCAGCTGGCTTTTAATTAAGCTGTAGTGTATAATTTATTTGTTCCGTCATTTGTGTAAGAGAGATAGGGGCCAGCGCCATTGGTCTAGCAGCCCCAGCTCACGGTTCACTTTTTGGAAGTTATAATACCATACGCAAAATACACAATTAGAAAGTAATAGTTAGTAGTAGTAGCATTAAGTAAAGGTTTTGTGTCGTCTTTTTTGTTTTTTTGGCAGTACTGCTAACCCTCGTGGAAACGAAGGCTAACGAAGGGTGTTTTGAGGGGGTGTGTGTGTGTGTGGGTGTGGGTAAGTGTTTTAAAAGCTATCAAGAATATCGAGGTACACAAGACACTAACAAACAAAATGGAGCACTCTCCGTGAGCGGCCTGATTGGGCCATTGTTGCGTACACGCACGATGCTCACACTTCACGGGAGGTAGAGGCTACAGAGAGTACACACGATGTAAACATAGAAAAGCCGAGATCTGGGTGTTCACCAAAAAAAAAAAAGCGTGCGGGTGTTCACCACATCCCGTGAGTTTTGGTTCCGATGCAAAGAGCAGGTGCAATGCAATGCGCGATACTGGCGGCTTCGATGTGTGTAGGGCGGTGAGGAGTGTGTGCAGGGGCCAGACAAATCACCAGAAACCTTGCGAATGACCACCCGGTGGTACACGGGCCCGTTCGTTGGAGGCCGATCCTGGCTTGTTGCTATCCGCACCACCGCCCAACGATGCTCCGTTCGATGACGCTGCGGAGGCTCCATTTTGGGCCGGTGTCGATGGGCTATCACCACCGGTGGAGGATGGGGCCCCGGTACGCTTGCCCGTATCGAGCGTTTCGTTCGGATCCATCGTGCCCATCACCGCGTTCATGTTGGATGAGTTTTGCTGGTTGTTCTTCGGCCGGGGAGGATTCTGTCGCACTTCCGAGCCGCCGAAAATATCCGAATGGCCACCGCCCGGAGGCTTCAGTACGCGGCTCGATGGTTTCGATTCTGCGGCCACACCAACGTTAAAGTTTGTCGACGACATGATGAGCGGTTAGCAGGAAACGGATCGTTCTTCGGTAAAACGGGTAAATCGAAATGCGAGTAACACTGTTGCGAGCACGCCTTGTTCTTTCTGCTAACACGAGTCGCAGCCGAGTCCCTTTTTTAGTGGATCAATAAAATGAAGCGACGCAAGGTGTTGAAAATTCAGTTGGCGTTTTGGGGTATGACAGATGCCATTCGGTGGAAAATAGGTCGCACGGAGTGTTGCCCGGGCAGACCACCGAAAATGACAACATGCAAAATTAATTTTACTACAAATTATAAAAAGATCAACTAAAATGATGCTGAAATACTGTAAAGTAGTTTGTTTACGTTAATATTTCCGTTCAGTTAAGTTTAAATTTAATTCAAATTCAAATAATGTCCCAAACGTTTTGGGACTTTTGGAATTTGAAATAAAAACGGCATTTTGAGTAAACTTGTTTAAATTGATTTGAAAACATTGTTTTGCATCATTTCAATTAACTTTCTTAGGAAATGACGAAAATACCTAACACGTCTCTACGGGCGAATGTTAGTATTTTTCTTCGGACGCTCTTGTAAATGACCAAGATGTTCTATTTCTTATTTCAAATTGCTTTAATCTTACCGATGAAAATAAATCATTATATATTTCTCTATATACGATGTGGAACCGTTTGGTTTCACAAAACGCTACGATGAGAGCGATGGCATGAGGTCAATTGTTGGGCTTCTGGCAAACCAGATATATGCTATTGTAGTGGCTTTGGTGCATGGAGCTGGGATTTTGAGAATACGTCGTAACAACATTCGTTTCATTTTTCTACAATAAAAAAACAGCATGATCTTCATACATTGAACGAGACAACGCCCGAAATACGACATATACTTACGAGAATGATGAAACCAAGAGAGCGAATGATTTCAAGCAGATCTTCATACGTAGGTTCGATGCTACCCTCACCGGGCACATCCGAAAAGTGGTACAGCAGTGGGCCCAGATTTACCCAGATGCCTCCGGGTTTCAGGATTTTCTTAATCACCTCGATGAATTCGATAATGTTGTTAGCACAGTCGATGAAAAAGCACGTGGCTATGCACTCCCAATAATCCTCATCACGATAAACCTGCACGACGAAGAATAATGTTAAAATAGTTGCTTATAATCGAACTAAACGGCCTTGTACAGTGCATTGAGCGTAAACTTACTTGCAGGAAGTCTCCCGCAACCATGTTCATCGTTCCTTTGGGCGGAAATTTCCTGGGGCTTACATCGGGAAACGTTACTGGAACGAGCTGGCTCTGCTGAGATAGATTGTTCACAAATTGGTGCACCCAGGGATAGATTGTACATTGGTTTGCAATGACGCATCTGTAAGATAAACGCCAGAAGCTGTAGATTAAGCGAATGTCTCATTGGAAATCATTCCGGTGCACGTACCTGTTCAGCACAAAGTTGGATGCAATCAACATGAAGAGAGAAAATTCGTTTCCTTCACAGTAGAACCCCTGGCAGGCAAGCTCATAAATCAGACGACCCAGACCAGCGCCGGGCACCAATATTTTCACCTTTGAGAGGTCACTGAAAACAACACGAAGAAGTGTCATGATTAGATAACGGTGGTGTGTGCTATCTTCGCTGCCGCATCGACTCACTATTTGGCTGGGTCGAAAAATTTCGTAATCTCGTCTATTATGGGAGTATAGCACTGATCCCGTTCCAGCTTGCCCTGCTCACTCCAGTCACGGAATATTTGCTTCATCGTTATTTGTACCTGTGATGCAATGCGATACAGAATGAACATGACGTAAGCAACAGAACCGAAACCTGCAACAAGTCTAGCTACCTTTTGAAAGTCCTGATAACGCAACTTTAAACCGTCTGACGGTTGCAGGTCGGGTTCGATATTGTGGTCCGCATTTTGAAAGAGACAATTCGCATCCTGAATGATTTGCTTAATAACCTGCGCATTCACGTCGATGCAGTGCTTCAGGTTTTGCAGGTGCTCCTGATAGCTGGATAGCATCTTTTGGTGCGCCGGTGGCAACGTCTTCAGAAAGGTTTCCTTTCGCACGAGTTCAACGAATGAGCTGTGTCTAAAAAGGGAAATAATGTAGGATTTTAGTTGATCTGAGGAAGTTGATAACATCGCTGCGACACACGCGTTTTAATTCCATATACCTGTAGTACTTGAAGGCGGCAATGATTTTGAAAAAGTTTCGTCGCTCTTCCTCCATATCTTCGGGCACGCTAGTTTCCGGATCGTCCTTTATCGTAGTTCCTGCGGTATTGTTCGAAGCTGACGACGATTCCATGATGAATGGTGGTGGTAAGGAAGGTTTAAAAATCCCAAACTGTTTTGTGTGCGGCGTATCTAGCGATTGCAAATAAAAACAAATGCACTGCAACGCTTTTGACAGTGTTGAGATGCACTTTTGGTGCAAGTTTAGCATACCGAATTGAAAGCTTACCAGTCGTTGGTGATGTTCGTTTGAAAATGGATTTTATTTCTAGCTAAAACGAAGGATAACAATCACGCAAATTACATTTGCGTATTCAGCTACATTCTAGCCTTGGTATTTGTTCCGTTCAATAAATAAAAAGGCATTGGTTTGCAAAAAAAAAAGAAAAACAAAAGCATTTGTGCCACGCATGACATTTGAACGGCTGAGCAGGAGTGCGAATGAAACGGCGATACACACATTGCGAAACATGACAGATCGGGTTTTCCACGGTGACACAGGTTCGCTCGTACGTTCGTTCCCCGAAAAAGCCCGTTTTTCCAAACCGTTGAAGAAAGGGATGCACGCAGCAGCATCAGCAGCAGCAGCAACAGCAGCAGTGCAATCGCAAACGTAGTAGTAGTAGAGTGCAGCTGGTAAGCTGGTGGTACTGTGTGTGGGGTGCACACGGATGATTTGGGGCAGTTTCCTCTCGCTGACGGCAGTGGTGGTGGTAGTGGGTGCAGTGCCAGCCCAGGGGTCGTGGTCGCATTCTCGTCCACATTCGTTCGCAATCTTGATTTCCCAATCGAACGGTGCGGATGGGCGAAAGTAATAACAAAAATAATATAGCCCCGTGCCGTGCTTTTTGCTCCTCCGACTTTGACACCGTGCATGAAAGTGCACGAACGGTGTAGGGATTGTGAGTACGAGTGCGTACAGTGAATTGTGGACCGTATGTGCCGTGTGTGCTTTTGCTAGCCAAGTGTACGATTGCTTGACGAAGGGGTGAAAAAGGCAAAAGTGTAAGTGAGTTGTCAAAAAAGTGAAACTTTTATGTCCAGTCGGCAGCTACTCGTACAACAAAAAAATGAAAAAAACGCCTCCCGTCGTGGAATGTAGGTTTCAGCACGGCGGGGAACTGGGTGAAGAAGGCAGCAGTGCCGAAAGAAAGGAAGTGCGCACTCACCCCCCCGTTCGACACGACTACATAAGGGAAGGAAAATCCGACATCCTCACGGTGCGATGTGTTGGGTTTTTGCACCAGCGTAGCGACGAAATTGCACTACCCTGCACAGTGACGGCCCAGATAGGGACAGGTCAGGCCAGATATAGATTTTTTTCAGCTCTTCTTGCTCGGAACACTTGCAAGTGGTTCCATGGATAGGCGATTCGCTTGAAAGGCCGTACTGGCCTACTAATCGTCGATTCGCGTAGTTTGATTTCGTATGATAGCGAGACGGAACATTTGCCTACTACGACTCGTCACGATGGAAACGAAGACGTACTTTCTGTCTCAACCCGGATGTGCGAGCAGGTTGAATATTCGGAGAACCCATGGCCTCGCCATGCTACGGGTCGAATAAATGAGCAATGTACGGCGGAAAGGAATTCCATCTTTTGCCACGCAAGGACATACAACACACACGGTGCTTTTGTGAAAGGCGCCGTCACAGCAAACGCACACACTATCAATAACGAAGCACAAACCCCTACCCCTCGTTGTCGCCTTCGTCGTGACTGCGTGAAGATTGCGTTAGTGGACAGTGAAGCAGCCACAACCGTTTGGTGACTTTCAGCCGCAAAAGGCAAACACCAGTTTGAAAAGTACGGGTAAAAAAAGGTCAACATTCCGACCGTGTCCGGATTACTGTGCGTGCGGCATGGACTCTTGCGCGAGACGTGTGACTTAGGAAGGGGTGGCGATGGAACAGTGAGAAAGTGAGCGTTATTTCGTCTTTTGACCCCTTGGTGGCCGAAAAAGAAAAAGCATTTCCAGTTGTCGCCAATCGCCTATCTGGTATGAGTCAGCACTGTGTGTGAGCGTTGACGGTGTGTAGGTGTGTTTGTGGTTCGTTCGCGATCGCGTATGTGTGCCGCAGCACCGACCCGGTTGTGAAAACGTCATCTTCCCTCGAAAAAAAAAAGACGGGAGCAACTGTCATCCCCAAACACCCTCTAGGGTCCCGTGCTGTGGTGCTGTTTGTCGACGTTCCTTTATCTTCACGTCATCAGGATTTGCAAAGCAGCTGCATATCCGACCTGGTGGTTATTTTCCCCCACGATGAGAAGGTTGCATAGGTTCGATCTGGTTTGACGAAACCACGAAATGAAACGTTCACCACGAAGCTAGCAACCAGCTGATGACGTTACCGATCCATCCGGAGGAGACGGTACAGGTCCGCGGGTTTGTTAGTATTGGTCACAGTTGTCACTTTGCATTGGCTGGTCCGTTGGTATGTAGGAACGTGCGCGACGTTGACCGGTGGTGGTGGTGTTGTTTCGTATTTTCCTTTTCGCTGGTGGGAAAATGATGCAAAGTGAGAAAAGAAAACGATCTACAAGTAGCTCTTTCGGGGGCAGTGATTTCTTCATTTTTATAAATTTAACCCTTTTTTGTTTCTTTATGTTTTAAACTGTGCCCCTCAATGCTCGTTTGTCGTTAATGTGAGCCAAAGCATGATACGTTGCATCTGTTTTGCATTTTATGCAGTACCGAGACAGCATACAGCTGGGTGCATCAAATGCATGTTGACATTATTCATCGGTGAGTGAACAGGTTGTTCACCGTGAGATCATCGTGTTAACAGTTCTTTATGCATTTATTGATCGGATTGGAGAAAAAAAAGAAAAATCGTGGCAAAGAGAAGGAAAGCAGTTGAATACTACATGAAACCGAATTATTTATCGATTTGGTGCACCTGAAATTGCATCAATTTCATTTTTAGTGATTCCACGTCATGTATGAACAGGTATGATCTTGTCATGATCGCACCCAGCTTCAATCGAACCAAACTTACCCTCTACTTGTACTTAGATCAACCCGAATTGCAAAGGGGTATGTTCAAAAAACGAAATTCAACTCCACAAAGTATTCCAAATATGCGCTATAACTAAGTTGGGGATTTAAATGATTAAATTTTCCCGCTGCAAAAGCAGATAATTGAAGGATCCAAAGCGGAAGGAAAAGCGCGAAAAAAGAGCTTTGGAATTCCGAATGCTTTAGGGCGAAAGGAAAAAAATGGGAAGGTAGAGAGAAAGAGAGAAATCGACATAAATCGACAGAAAAAGGAAGTAACAGTGAATGGGTTGCGAACAACAACAAGCGAACGTGATGTGGCGCGGTGAAAAAAAAGCGAAAGGCCTTATGTACAAACTCGGCCCCGCCTCAAAACCCAGACCTCCTCCCACCCGGCGATTTGGCCAGCCAGCCAGTCAGCCAGCCAGCCTGGTCTAAAGTGAATTGTTTTTCCTTCTTCCCGCAGTTACCCTGCAGCACAGAAATCGACAGCAAAGCAACAGAGCAGCCCCAGCATCAGCAGTGAAACCGGGTAGATGTGTGCAACGTGTCTAACAGCTTTTCCTTATCCGGGGGGAAAAACGAGTCGAAAGTGGAATCAGGTGTAAATAGCGAAACGAAGAAGAAGAAGAAGAAGTGATACGACAAAAAAAAACCATCATCCACGATCATCATCCTGGGTGAGAAAGTGTACGCAAGATCCGTGTACGCGTGAGCTGACGGTGTGAGCTACGGTGAGAAAGTTTTCACGTTCGTCGCGGGCGGAGTGTGTGCGTGTGTGTGTGAAGGGTGGAAGAAAAAGTGAAACAAGAAAAAATAGCAGTTGCGATCAAGAAGCAGCTTACTGCATAGTGGGGAGAGCCCACCTGTTGCGAGTGCGTAGAAAAAAGCTGATCATTGCACACGTGTGACACCGTCGTACGTGCGTGTGTGCGTTTGCTCGGTTTTGTGTGCGTGCGTGTACTCGTGTTGGCAGCAGCTTGTGAGCGAAATTTTCCTTGCTGACGGTGCACAACGGTACGGGCCAAAGAGCTGCTTTGTGTGCGTGCGTGCATGTTCGGTACGGTCTATTGTGTGCCAACTGTCATCGGTAACGAGATCCCGCAGCCACAAACGATCACTGTTTCTGATTTCTCACCTGCCCGTAGCTCACCTGCTCACACCGTGAGCCGTGAGAACGTGACGTGAAAGCGTGATCTTTGTTGTCATCGCGGGAGGAATCTTCCTGTTTTTTTTTTGTTGCGGCACGCGGTTCGCTCTAGTGGAACGGTGGATGTGTGTGTGCGTGTCTGGTGTTTTGGCGCCCGGAAGGAAATGTAATGTGTTTGGAAGCTAAGACACAAGGTAAGTGCACACGTATGAGCAGCCAGCTCAGAGGATATGAATTTTCTTTTGTAGTATTGCATCCGTAAGTGGCATTATGTATTACGTTTTCATCACTGACGTTGAACAATTCCATATTGTGTGTTGCTGGTTCTCGAAACGCAGCTGACGTCAGAGCTGGTGCGAAATGGAACGTGGTCTAAGAGAAAAGGGTTTGCATATGGAACAGGCCATGTCGTCACGCGTGAACCCTGCATGATTCATGTCTGCGCGTTTCGATCCATTCGCAAACGTTCATATGTCCATTTGCATTCTTCTGGCGCCTCTTATGTGATAGTTCTACTCTTCCGCTGTCAAGGAATGCTCTGGATGCTCTGGTTCATTACGATGGCACGAAAGCGAGGAGGCGAGACATGAAGTAATTTGCTCCGCAATTCCCAAAATGTGGCAAATTGCAAATGGCGCGACGGACAGAAGACGCACGGTCCGTCACAATTGGGAAAATGTGGAAAGTCATTAAAATCGCAACACAACCGAAAAGCGTCCGCCTTTTACGCGTGGACTCGCACTGCCCAGGAATTGGCCTTCCAAACGGTTTCGTTCGTTCGCCCGAAGGCATTATGCAGGAATCCGATGGGATTGCTATTTAATACGCTTTTACGAGGGGCCCACCCCGGCCCGCAATAAGGATACCGCGCCGTGCCGGATGGCCTCCAGCGACGGACAACCGAAGGCCAAGGGAAAGCGAAGGTGCTTTATTAGATCGTTTCGGTTCCTGCGTTTTTGCCAACTGTGGCCACGCTGTGGATGTCGTCTTTCGCTTGAAAGAGTGCACCAGCTGACAGCAGCGTTTCGCCACCGTGAAGTGTGTGTGTGTGCTTTTTTTCTTTCTTTCTTATTTCCGTTGCGCCGTGGAAAACAAGGCTTGACCACCGAAAGCAATCGATGACGGTGCTAAATTAGGTGGCAATATGATGGTGGCTGGATGAACATCCTAAAATAGCCACCGTAGGCTCGTGATTGGAATGGAAGAGGAGACATTTCAACATGCCTACGACATAATCCATTGATCGTTGCCAATTGTGTGCTGCGGTTTGAGATGAATCGTTTAAATCAGATGCGGAAATTCAAGTGTTGTATCATTGAGGAAGATTGTGGCTGATTAATACGTCTATTGTTTTGCTAAACGAGAGAGAAGCATTGTTTGGCAATTCGGATGTAAAATTTTTATCGTTTATTATGAATTTCACTTACCTAAAATCATTAGTTTCCATCCATAAATTTCGCTGCGAATAATGTTTTGTTTTCCCTTGTGGCACTACGACTTCAAGAGGTTTTGTCGTTCTCATTCTGCTTCTTCGAAACGTTCCGGTTGGGCGTTTGATAACGATCCTATAGAAAAAAAAACCTACATCGCTATCTCCAGAACCAAAGTGCTACAATCAAAGCCTTATGAAATTTTCCATATTTCCCTCAACTTGATTAACAGTTTTATGCCATTTGTCGTGCCCTTTTAAGAATTTCCCTAACAAGGTGGAAAAGTCATCAAAGCGCATATGATCAATTTCGCCTTTGGGGCGGAGAAGCATTTTGCCGAAAAGGTTACAGGAGCTTCTAAATTAATTTTGGTAGGCAACAAAAACAGTCAACCCCTTTCTAAAAAGCTTTAATCAGGTTTTTTTGTTCGTGTGGAGAATGAAACACCAAATTGTGTATCCGGTCGGTTCTTGGTTGGACGACGTCGGGAATTTCCCCCTGTTTTTTGTTGGAGAAGGTTGCGTTCCCATTGTGAAAAAAAGCAAGATACAAACTGACAGTTAAGTAGGAAAGCCTATCAGCATAAAAAATAATCAACTTGTCCATGTTCGTATTGTTTGTTCGCTGGTAAAGTGAAGAAAACATTAGCGGAAGGTGCAAACCTCCACCCCCGACAGTAGTCTCTGTATATGAAGAGCGTTCTGTTTATGATAACCCACGCCGGGTTTTTTTTCTGTTCTTACCAACCCCTTTAAGAAATGGTTTTTTGCCCCGGTTCTGTTTAACACGATCACAGGTGTGGGGTGTAAGGATCGTTCGCAATCGTGCACTGGTGGTAATGTTCAGCATGTGACCTTCCTTTTTATACTGTTACCGTATAAAGGGAGTATAAAATTCCCTTTTCTCGCCCATTCGACTATGTTGACAGCAATAACAGTATTAAGGCATCCCCGCACCCCGGCTGGCAACGGGTGTAACAAGTTTACTAGCATGGCAAGACAAGAAAGGGTCCTTTCGGGGGCGCAATGTATTACACCGGAACATTGTTCCCTTTTGAGTTGGATGGTAATATTCTTCCAAGCTTTTGGAGTACGGCATGATAAAACAACCCCACACAATGGTAAGGAACGATAGTGATAATGACTTTCGTTTTTTATTTTCTATTTTATACACTTTATCCGCGCTGCCTGAGTGATATCAATGCGAAAAACCACATTGGTAACCTAATGGGAGGGGGAGGGTGAGTGGTTCCAGGTTTCGGATGGATCCCAATTAAATGAAATGAAAATGTCACCAAGATAAGTTCCATTTTTCGCTCACCCCCATCCCCTACCCATTTATATTCTATTTTGTTTTAAGGATGATGAACGAAACTCTCCGAACATCCCCGATTGTGAGGTTTACCTTCCTGCTTTCCGCGTGGGAGTTCTTTTTTTGTCTTATCGTTGATCGTTGTAATGGTTGGTTTTATGATTTTACTACAGAAAAACGCGTTTTTGTTTTATTTGTGGGACGAAAATTGTACTACCGGAAGAGTTGTTTATGGAAACGGAATGAAAGGATAATACAACCCTTTTTGCCTCAACCCAGGGAAAGGTCACATTCCTACTTTCGTGTCACTTGTGGTTTTTTTTGGAGGTGAAAGCTCTCGAACTGTGTTTTTTCCTCCCTTTTTCTGCTGGTGAAGGCTGGTAGTGATGAGTGATTTCTTTTTTGCTTCAAGTTGGATCAATTCAACTCTGGGAACATTTTTGGGAGTCTACTCTGGAGTCACTCTAACCACTTAACAACTGGAGGTCTAAATTTAAAAAAAACCTTGTAGAAACCCCGTAAAAATCGTAAGGAAAAACGAGGGAAATTGTAAAGATAAGTTAAAGAAAATGTAATCGAAAGTTACTCAAAAAAATTTGGGTATTTGTTGGAAAAATAGTTAACAAACTTTGTCAAAAAACGGTAGTGAAAGGATGTACAATTCGAATAAAATTATAAGCAAAACACGGGGAAAATATGAAAAATCATCTATAAAAGTGTTTGAACACTAGTTTTGCGCTGCTTCTTAAATCTCGAGTCTAATCGCCAGTCGATCCTCGGAATAATCCGAATCACCGATTTTGCTTTTTTTAGTTGGCTCCGGCCTTCGGAGTCCGAGTGGATTCATATTTCCGCTCCAAATTTCCCATCACTACTGGACTGCTTACAAAGTGGTGTGCTTGTGCAAGGATAAAGTTGCATAATGTTTTTTTTTTTCGTTTTGCTGGTGTTCTGTTGCGTACTGGACAGATCATAATTTGTAGCAGAATATGAAAATTAATAAACAAAAAGAGAAACAAAAAAACCAAAAGTGTGGTTCGGACACACTGTGAGTTAAGCAGAACGCTGCTGAATGTCAGCGGTCGGGACGGCGGAAGCGGAAGCAAAAAAAAGGGAAAATCTCGGATGGTTTATGATGTTTCGTTACGCTGCTGCCGGAAAAGTTGATGATAAATTTGCATTTTGTCCCGAACCAGATGAGCTTACTTGAGGTTTTTTTTTTGCTTCATTTACTTTCGGAAGGTATTTTTCTTCCGCCCTGCGCGACGGGAGTAATTATTCACGGATTTTACTTTACCCGAGGTGGCTTGCAGGGGCAGTGGATTATTGGATATGGCAATTGGAACTTGGAAATTGACATCGCCACCGCCAAGACGAAATGCGTCGGAAAAAAGGTTGTATATTTGCGGTGGTCAAACCGGACTGGACTTTACACCGTAATTGGGTGTAGATTTCCCGTGGGGTCCGAAAGTGTTCAGTAATTTTTTACATTACTAATCTGCTAGTAGGAAAGAGTTTCCGTCTGAAGATGGAAAGTAATCCAAAGTAAATAGCACAAGCAATTAATTAAAAAAATATAATGATGCAAATATGAGAGTGGA